>OZ022595.1:1522114-1689614 GCA_963669155.1 Arbacia lixula
AATGTTGTCAAGACTGCCATATAAGGGACCAATAGTTCCTCCATACAAGGAATGAAAGACAACACTGATACATTCAAACATCCTCCTATATTTCCCACCAATCTGCTGTTCTGATATTTGCTGCTTAAGTAATGCTAATCAAGTACCCTCTAGGTGCTGTCCTCCCTTTTTAGCTGATGTCATTAGACATACACGTTTACATATTGCTAAGGCTTTGTTATATCACATTAAGCACCACTTACACTGTCCAGCAAAAACTGTGATTTTTCTTAGATTGCGATCTTTGGCTGTGAGATGCTAGGCAAGGGTGAAAGTTGCCTAGCAACTTACACCCAAAGATCACGATCTTAGAAAAATCATGTTTTTTGCTGGACAGTGTAAATGGCGCTATACATTCATTTTCCAAATAATCATAACGCACAAAGGCAAGTCAGTGAGAAAAAAATCAGTTTGAATCTCATTCTGAATGACCTTTAATACATATCTGGAATGTGGCTTTGTGCTAACATGCTGAAGTAGTGAAAATTAATCAGCTGCTCCGATCAAATAAGGAAAACTGATTGCACATTAGAGTTTCCGATTGAGACCGAGGTGTGGATCTGAATCAACGTCACTATCACGTCAGGTGGATTTTTATTCCTCACAGATGCTGATCATGCATTTGTTGCTAGTTAACACGATCCTTGCTGGCATAGGAAAGAGAAACAAACAAATCTGGATGTATTGTTTTTATAACTGTGGTGTTTGCTTTTTGCATCTAGGGTTGTGTCGATAGAGGATGAATGTTGCTTTGTTGAAATGTTGAAAATATATTCAGTAGCAAGCAAGGATAGTGAGTACAGTTTCATCAAGCCTTCAGAAAAATATTTTGATTGCATATTATTGATGTAACTTCCACAAAGGTGAGAGGTCTGCAGATCTGATGGGGTGGAGAGATTGAGGATGGGGGTGGGGGTGGTGGTAGTTGGGGGGAGGGGAGTCACTTTAGAATTAAGTGGAACTTTTCCCCATTACAGTATGGTCAATATGGTTGTTCTTGATTTATAATGCAAGGTGCAAGGGAGGGAGGGGGGGGGGGGGGATCTCTTTCCCAGGCAAATGCAAACTTTTCTTCCCATGGAGTGTTACAAGACATTTTCTTTTCTCAGATTAAGTTTTGTACAACAAAGCTTATTATGCTAAGCTAATGCATAGTAGGTGTAGTAAATCTGTACATCAACATTTTGCCCTTATTGGATCAGACGTAACCAATTGCCTACTCAGAAGAGGGCGTGGCAAGAAGCAGTCTTTATAGTGGATGTTAATTCATTGTGAGCTGTACGTCCATCAGGTCATTTCTGGTCTAGTCATTTCGGAGGTAGAGTGTAGAGTGGCGGCCATTCACCCCTATTGACTAGCCACCTGTTCCACAGAGTCAAACAGGGGGGGTGTTTACATGTCCAACCATGTTAGACTGTAAGTTGGTGTCAGATTAGATGATTGGCTGATTTTTGCCTGTTAGCTTTGCATCTTTTTGAAATGCAAATGAAAGTTAGTGTCGCTTGACTCACATAGCAACAAAATAGAGCTTTAACTGGAACCCTAGGGCCTTTGGCCACCTGAAACAGTGTCAGGCCACGTGAAACTCTTGAATCGGTAGTTGGGCTGGCCACTGAAAAAACAGAACAATTAGCCTTAATGCCTACAAGTGTAGATACAAATAAATACATGGGTCACCTGAAAATCCATGTGGCCACCTGGATCTCATGCTCAAGTGGCCCTGCTGGCCACCCAAAGAAAAAGCTATGGGCAAGCCCTGCAAAAGAACAACTCATACAAAAACTATCTGCATGTTTTCCTGGTATAGAGAACATGATCTGTGCATGGCATTTGGAGAAACGTTTTGTTTCCAGACTAGCAAAGAGAATGTACACACAATTTAAATGTATTTGGCAGTATACCTGCCTATTTAGTTCAGCTTTGAGCAGAATTTTCAGCATAGTCCCACATGTATGAACTCATGTAAGGTGAAGTATGGGACAAACGTTACCTGTTAACACTGATATCACAGGCCGTTCATCAGCCTTAATTACTGTGGACATGAAGAGGTGGCTAGAGGAAACCAGATAATCCTGGGGTAACAAGATTGAAGTGTGAAGTAGATCGAAAGTGAATCGAGCTCCCAGGAAATACACATGTTCATTAACATTTCAAGGCATATGTGCAGTATTAACATACATGTTCATTGGATAAGAGAGAGAGAGAGAGAGAGAGAGAGAGAGAGAGAGAGAGAGAGGGGGGGGGGAGATAGGGAGGGAGGGAGAGAGAGTGAGAGAGAGAGAGTAAGAGAGCAAGGAAGATTTTGAGTGGGAAGAGAGGGAGAGAGAAGGGGAGGAAAAGAGAGAGAGAGAGAGAGAGAGAGAGAGAGAGAGAGAAACGGACAGAGAGAAAAAAAAATTACCGATGAAATGAGAGTTTCTCTATGTTAAACTCACATTGGAAAACTTGAAAAAAGCAGTTGAAACAATTGGTTTCTGAAAGTGCAAATATATACCATGTGTCTGCAGTATGTGCAAACATGTTTTTGTTTCCTTGGTAATGTACCAATACTGTTTTCATGAAGCTGTTGTAACAACCAATATATTTCAGTCCTTAGAGCAACACTTAACTAAATAATTTCCTTAGGGGTTAGAATCTGAACATGAAGCCAATTTATGAGATGCTGCTGATAATGAAGAACATGTTGGTTAAAGTGTTGATGGAAGGTTTGGCATGTGAGAATTCCTCATTCCGTATGATGTAAACACAGCCAGGAGAAATGTGAAAAATCATATTCGCATCAGAGTATATTAAATCAAATCGTAAATTTGATTTTGGTGGTAGCTTTTGTTATTTTGGGTATGACCACATGTTTTGATGAAATATAGTTAAAAAATTTATAGAACATGAAGGAAATGGAGATTTATTTTCATTATTAAAAGAAAATAGAACTTTCTGTTTAATGTTTGTGGAATCAGGCTGTGCAAGAAACTTATGCTAGGCAAAAAGAACTCATGCATTTATCTCCTTGTATGCAAAACAAAAAACAATGGTCGTACTAAAGTGCCAATCATTTACACTTCTATCATTAGAATTGAATTCACTTCATTGGGGCATTTTGAAAAGGCAGCATTTTTCTGAAATATTAAAGAAACAGATAATTAGAGACAATCAATCGACCCTTTCAAAATCTGGGAGTTTTGTTATACAAAATGACCCACAATCACAATGGTGGTATAACTTAGACCTTGTACTAAACATAGACATAGAATTAATCACCTGATCCTGTCACAAAATCATTGATTTCCATCACAGAATCACAACAGTGGGTGATTGTGAGGACAAAATAATTATATAGAATTTATAATAATGTTTTATGTTGTTTTAATTGGCATTCCATAAAGTTAGTCCAGGGCCTCGTTGCATAAAACCTAGCATTAATTGTAACTCTGACATCAATGGTAACTACCATGGTAACATCGCTCAAAAGCCAATCAAATTCAAGCTTTCCATAGAAGTTGCCATTGGTAGCAAAATAACCATCAATGGTAAGTTTTATGCAACAGGGCCCAGGTTTAGTACACTGCGTTAAACCTCTGTTCTGAATAGGGGCCAATATGATTTGTACATTTGATTGGTATCCCTTTGTAAATGCAGCATGGCCTTACCCTTGGCCCTTTGTGTTTTCTAAATTCTCTATCTCCCCCCTTCTCTGGTATCTTCATAAAGGTGTGTGAGGAGCTGCAGGACTTTGTCAACATGCCTGAGGTCATGGAGCTCTGCTGCCTGCTCACCCGAGCCCACATGAGGGCGGTCTTTGACATCCACGACCAGATCGCGAACAAGGACTTCTCACCGGAGTTGCCCCCGGAGTTTCCCGAGGACATCACGCCGCTGTGCAGCGACGACGAGGAAGCTGGGGTGAAGATCGTCAAACTCGTCAAAAGCGTGGAGCCTCTGGTACGGAATGCATGCAGTAGATCCCCTCCATTCAGTCCTACTAAAAGCCACTATGAGCAGCCGAGAGGCAGCCAAGAGCGACAATATTTAAGAGCAGCCCAAAGTAGCCAAAATCAGCAAAGTAACTGCCAAGAGCTGCAAAAGATACAAGTAGTCGATAAAAGACACACGCTAGACCTCTGCAGGACTGTTAAAATAGTTGCTCAGTGATTTGAATTAGTATTTTAGAAGAATTTCATGTAAAACCGCAAATCTCTTGGTGGCCTCTGCGCAGCAATACCTTATAATAGTTACAACGATCACAAACTCTTTCTGCTCTTGGTGGCCTTTAGTAGGACCCATTTGGTTCAGTTCATTTTTGCACGTTCATGTTTTGATTTTCAGGCCTTGTGAACTTCGGGTCCAGCTAGGGTTTCAACATTTGTCATGGATCTGCAGTTTCCAATGGGATATGGCTTAATTGCACTCTGTAACAGATTTGACTTTTATTTATAGCCTGTCGTTTATTGTCCATCCAGCATGTTACGTAGGAGTCGCGCTACTGTGTATCTAAGTGGAGAAAAACCAGTCTGCGTGTATACAGGCTTAGTAAAGAATTGGTTAAGTACCTGAAAATACCTTTTGCTAACATTACTCTTTTTGACACAGAATAGAATGTAGCATTGAGCATCATACAAAACAATCTCTAAATAAAAATTCATTAAAAAAGTATTCTCGGCTTCTAAACCATTCAAAACCTTCTGGAGATTTAAAGGTCAGTACAATTCTGCTCAAAGTCAGTTGTCATTTTTTTTTGATTGGGAGGGAAGTTCTTGTATAGTACTCACTTTCATTATCGGTGGTATTTACACAATGTAATTCTTTTGACCTGCAAAAAGGGCTACCTTGTATTTAAAAAATCTGGTATTCATCACAGCCTAAGAAACCAGAAGTTACTAATACCTTGATTTCAGGGCAGGGCACTTTAGAAACAATACCCACAATACCCCTGGGTGCTCTTGGAACTAATGAATAAAGGGAAGGGAGGGGTGTTTCGGGTGGGCAGCTGAGCTGGAGACTAGGTGCCAAGAGTTTCCTTGATGAATGGTGGCACTATTGTAGCAGTTTCAGCCCCACTCAAGCTCTGATCAATTAACTCTCTGCTGCACTTTTGCACACAGAATACAAATCTCTAAAAGGGCAGTCTGTATGGCAATCAAATGGTTAAGTTATGATGTCATGCTAGTGTCCTGTTTACAATTCACAGAAATGCCAGTTTCTAGGGAAAGCCTGAACTCAACCTAGAAGTACTATAATTTTGCCTATATTATTAGCCTGTCTTGACCACAAAAATAGTCTTTATATAACATTTAAACAATTTAAAGCCAACTTTTAACTGGTCGCCATTTTCAGGGCTTTTGTCAATCTGACTCGATCACAATGCATTTGGTTTACTAAAATAGTCAAATATCTAAAATATCTATGACAAAGAAACAGACAGTTTTGATTGTGGTTAAACTGTTTATTTTTCCATAAATACTAAGCAACTAAAAAAACAAACTTTGAACTAGTTTCCATGGTCTAGGGCGTGTATCAATCTGTCTCGACCGCAATACATTTCGTTAATTCACTTCAGTGGTCTTTATATGAACAGTTTTGATTGTGGTTTACCGGGGTAATAGTTTTTCATCAATACTCAAATTGATAAACCAATTTTGAACTGGTCACTGTAATCTAAGTCTTGTGCCAATCTGTCTTGACCACAATGCATTTGATTGATTTACTAAAGTTTTCTGTATATAAACAGTTTTGATTGTGATTTACAGGGAAAAGTATTTTTCCATCAATACTCACAAGCAAGTGGAAAAGCCAACTTTGAACTGGTTACCACGGTCCAGTGCGTGTATCAATCCTTCTTGACCACACCGCATTACTCACAAAGGCAATAAGTCCATCTCTAGAGCCCTCCAATTGATATCACCTCTGACCACTTCCTAGCTTTTAATTCCTTTCAGACTTAATCGGTGGCCCGCAGGATTGTATCAATCTTTCCCTCTTCTGAGACGGATCAGTTCGAATCATAGCATGGCAGTTGCGTCGTGAGAGCAATCAGCATGATATTGATTTCTTCCTGTATAGTAGTTCTATGGTGTCTGTGAAAGAATTGCTTGTTGAATTCAGCGTAAAGAGCAGAGAATACTCCATAGGGGCTAAGGGAACTTCAGCCCCTCAAGTAACCTGTAAATAAAAAATCTCAGGGCTGTAAAGCCCCCCCAGATTTTTCTTATAAAGTACATGTGTATGTCTAAAAGAAAATATAGTTCATTGTCCTATCATGAAATCAGGCATGAAAATTATCCCTATGGTAAAATTCATATTTATTTTCTGCCTGAAAAGGAGTCATACTTGAAAAGAGTGGCCTATTTATAGATAGAAGCAGGTTGAATTCCTTGAAAAATGCTTGAAGTATAGGAAATTGTGATCTTTCAAGAGATACAGTACAAAATGAAATGTGTGCTACATAGCGTTCTCTGCAGACAATATTTTTTGTATACAGGTGATACGTTGGACTGTCTATACACTACATGTATCTCTGTACTTTCCACTCTGAGTTAAAATGGTCTGCCAAGAATGACTCATTCACATCTATGAACATTTAATTTTTCCTCGTCTCATTCCGGGCAGGATAAGAAATATCACAAAAGTACAGATAAAGGAGACAAGTTTTTTTTCTAACGTCCACCTGGCTTTCGATGTGCATTGATATGGTAAAGGTTGGGTGTGGTCATACACAGTTCACACAGCGAAGCATCTGTTAAACATTAAGCTCCGCAACTAAAAACGTTGACAACTTTCACTTCCAATCTAACAACTCGAGAACATTCATACATATGCACGCACACATGTACCAAACATATGTTTCTATTTTGTGTTCTGGTAATCTAGTAATGTCTCAGATGTTAGTGAAACTGAAGGGATTTAGACTTTCTCTACAAACACCCTATGCGTGCTTTCCCATTTTGTGAGAAGCAAAGGTCAGAGTGAGATTAGTGTTGATTAGGACGTGTTGTAAATGAAACCGCCGCTAGTATTGGATCGGTCCCTGGGGTTTGGAGTGTGGTTGCGGTGCTCGGACTATCAGCTTTGTGCATGAGATGCAGCGTGTGGTCTCGTTCCCATTGCCCTTAATTTGCACTCTGGCTGTGCATTAATAGCGCTGAATCATGCTCAGTGTGGACGATTCCCTCGTTCACCCCTCTGGATGTTCACACCATGCACACATCAAACTATCAATATTCTTCTCTAGAGAGAGCAAGTTCACACTGCTCTATGAGGTCAAAATCAGCATGTGTCATGTATAGATGGGGTGCGTCGCATTTCACTCCGTGGGAATGATCTCGTTGCACCCCTTAGGTGATCACAAGGGGGTTGTGTCATGGGTGTGAAGACCAAATGCCCCCTTACACGACTCCCTTCCCCCGTAAACCACTCTCACTGGATTGAATTTCCACCCATGGTTTCGCTTCTAACTCTCCGCCAGGGTACCCCGGACCTTATCTTGCCGTGGCCGAGGCAGAATCCTCGCACATTGCAAGAAAATGTCGCATTCTGGCGGCAGGATGCGAGGATTAATGTTTGTTTCCTCGACGTTTGCTGTGAATAGCTTTATTAGGATTAACTCCACATCTGTACTAATGCAGACCAGATTGTTTGGCAAATTAGCTACCGATATTTGGGAAAGGTCAATGGCTTTGCAAAAAAGGTCTACTTTCTTCTCAATTTAGGAGTTTCTTCCTTCATTTTGTTATGTGTTGTCAAGTCCTTTCTTTTTAATTATGTGATCTTGGTGTCATTAATGAGTACACATGGACTCGTGGAAGTATGCCATGCGTCAGGGCAGAGTCTTATAAAGAGTTACGATTCGGATTGGTCTGAATCAATCGCAAGTCCAGTCCCCTGACTTTAATCTACATAATAACAATTGCAATCAAGTTTCATTAATTCGCAAATCTTTAAAAAAAAACAGGGCCCTGGTATTTGGATTTTAATTATTAATAACCCCAGTGATAATTGATATGTTCCATTCCTGAAAACTTGGAAAAAAATCATATTTCGTGATTGTTCTCATCCATCTATCTCTCTCTCTCTCTTTGTCTCTCTCCCTCTCTCTTTCTCTCTCTTTCTCTCTCTCCTGGTCTCTCTCTCTCTCTCTCTTTCTCCCTTCCTCCCTCTCTTTCTCTGTCTTTCTCTCTCTCTCTCGCTCTCTCTCTCTCATTCTGTTCCTTGTTCTGACTTCAGGGAGCTACGATCAAGTATGATCCCAAGTCTGGGATGATTGTAATTGCCAGGGTGATGCACGGAGGAGCCGCGGACAGGAGTGGTAAGTTAACCCAGCATGATGCATCATGGGAAACTGGGAATACCCATAGTTCAAGGCAACAATTTAAAAAACAGTAATAAGAAAAAATGAGCAATATTTCATTTTTTATTTGATATATATTCCACCCACATTATGAATGGAAATACATTTAAAAGTAATTTCAAATATATAAATTTCAAGTAATATAAATTCCAAGTAAATTTCATAGTCAATTTTTTATTTTTTTAAAGTCAATATCATTAACATAATAAATTAGCATGAGGACAACACATGCGTAAGCAGGAGCTGGAAAAACATTCTAACAAAATTACTTAATTTGTTTGCTAAACCATGAAGAAAATTATAAAAACAAGAATGAACAATTCCTGGAACTGGTTATTTGCATGTGCATTAGCTTATTTCTGATTGGTCACTGTATTTCTGCCTTGTGAGTTTAACACTTTTTTTCCATTGCCCAATTTTTTTTCTGTTCATACTGGCGTTCTTAGCCTCAGATTTTATGGCTCAGCAATGCAATTTTGGGGGTTATCCTTGCGATGGAAAAGTTTGTCTGTCTAAATCGGTATTCTTCAATTACTTTGAATGAGTGGAAGTACAGGTAGTGTTCAATGGCCTCTATTCAACAAGTCACGTAAGGAAGATGCAAACATGAAGTGAAGAGATTAACAGTGACAGTTATGAGATGTTTGTGGGGTAGTGATAATTGTGCTTTGTTACGTGACTTAACAAAGTTAAGAAATCAGTTCTGGCCATGGTGCGGTATACATTGTACAGATGGGACACATCAGTTTCTTATGCTCCACACTGTGAAGAACTTCAAGTCAGATTAACAGAAATAATTGCTTACACACAAAGAAGACAGAGGAGAGGGAGGTGGATGGGGAGCCGGAGGAGGAGGAGGGAAGGGGGAGGCGAGGGAGGCGAAGAGGCAGGGGGGAAAGGGGGGCGAGGGGCGAGAATGGAGTACTTGGCGGACCAAGGGTAATTGAGGAAATTGTTGAATTTGAATTGATGGACGGACTCGCGGCTGAGTCAGAGACCCTCTTTGAGCTGTCATAGAGGGTTGGTCGTTATGCCGCGGGGGAGATGAGGCAATATCAGTTATCATTTACCTCCCCCTGTTTTAAAGTTGTCCCTATTTTCCCCTGTGGTGTAGCCTGACGCAGACATTCATATTTAGCTCAGGGTTTGTTCACGGTCCTTTGCTTAGGAATGGGCGTGTGAACAGGGAAAGAGTACTGTAAACTCCACTGAATATGACAAGATATGATTTTTGTCATATTTGTCTGAATATGATATAATGAATTTTCCTCTGTTAGTTAATTGAATATAGCAAATTATGTTTCTTCACAATACATTCCATTCAATGAGTTTAGTTCTGATGTTCGTTCCGATTTTTCTGAATGTGACGAAACATGATTTGCTTTCATATTTAACTGAATATGACAAAGTATGATTTTATTTCATACTTTACTGAATGTCATTACATTTATTGCCCCATATTTGTGAAGAAAACTGTGGAAGATATAAGTTGGATGTCATGTAACTGCAAAGAAAGAAGTTTGAACAGTGCTAGTGGGTGTATGTGACTTTTTTAGGGGGTGGGGGGGGGGGGGAGATATGACCCCCTTTCCACCCTGTTCGCCCCCGATCTGTCGGCACTCCTCTTTCTCCCAGAAGAGCTTTCTGTGGCCTTTCCAAAAAGAGAGAGAAGAAAAAAAGTGTCAGGTCTGATTTTGACTGAGTCGACGCTTTTGGTCGGTGCTTACGTCCTGATTTCTCCCTCCATTCCTCTGGAGAAATTCTGGCGTTTTCCTGTGTCCCTCCCTATTTACTCAAAGGGTGGCTGTGTTTTTGTTTGAAAGTTTTTGAGGTCAGGTAAACTCTTTTGACTTCTTTTATGGGCGAGCCTTTATTCAAAATGTTTAATTAGTTTTTCTGAAGCAAGAATATGAGTTGTTGAAAGAAGTGTGAGGGTAAGATAATTTAAGCCCTCTAATCTTTGAGTTTGCAGGACTGGCAAATCAATATATTTATTAGGATACAGAGAACTTGCTTTCTGCATATAAGATATTTTGAAAGAAAACACTTCAAAATATTTTAAAGTACTATACTCATAGTTGTTAGCACTTGAACAATTAGTTGATTAACATAGTAGCTGTATGCACAAATGTCATTATGTTTTGCATAAAGCATAGAAATTATATTAAAAGAAAGAATGTTACAGTTGTCATGAGAATTTCACAACACAATGTCAAAATAAAGAAAGATAAGTAGAAAAGAGTAGTTAGAGAGAAAATACAAGAGAGGGGAAATAGTAAAAATGATAATGAAATTAATTAGGAGAGGGGTGCAGAAGAAAAGACCAAAAATAATGAAAGATACGGATAAAGAGGAGATTGTGAAGAATAGGTAAATACACAAAATATAGAAAGATAGGGAGAAGGAGGAGATTATGAAGAAAGGACAAGAGAGGTAAAATAGAAAAAAAGTACAATGAAAAGAAGAAGAGGGAAGGAGAAGAAAAAGGAGGGCAGAAAGAAAAAGGAGAACACACATTGAGATACAGGATGGAGAGAGGAGTCAGGCAAAGTACAAAAAATAAAAAACAGGATGATGACCAACTAACAATAGGAAGATGATAAGGACATTCGGAAATGTGGGGGAGAATTTCTCATCAAGTTATAAAACAGTAGCGGTTGTGTGACCGTAGCTTCCATCTCTCAATGGAACGTAAACCTATTGACAATTCTCGCTCCATAATTGCACCGTCACAGTGACGGAATCCTTCGCGTTGCGGTCTCACCGCCTCAGCCTTCGCTCCGTGGAGCCGTCCCCCGATGAATTACAAGTATAATGCCGCTAGAGTGCCAGTCCAGTGGGGCGGCCTGATTGGCCGTGGCAGGCTGGCCGTGGCTATCTCTCACTTCAGACCACCATTAACGGTCACTTCTCATTGGGTCGTTTCCTGGTTCCATCTCTGCAAACCCATGCACCTGTGCTGTGACCCTCACAAACCTCTTTTGTCTCCTAACGAGCATTGACTTGCCCTCTTCACTGCCCATAAACATTCCCCCATTAATTAGTGCAGTTGCGACTTCTAGCTAAGAGCTGTATTTTCTTCATGATTTTTTTTTAATGAGATCATTATTTTCTCCTCGGGACAATAAATCCGTCACTATCATGTTTTCTTTCCACGACAAGACATGATTGTGCATTTTAGTCATCCTCCCCCAAATCTTCTCTTTGTTCATGACAGTTTGATGTTATTTATGCTAGGTAAAAAGACCATTTCCGCTCTTAGTCGCATAATGTCTTTTTGAAATTATGTAAAAATGCTACTTGATTCTTTCTTTCTTGTTTGGAAACTCAAATTTAAAAATCCTTTCCCATCCTCAGCCAAAACACAACAAGAAAATATGAGCACCTTTTCAGTTTTGTCCATAATGATCACTTTATGGCATCTCAAATCTTTAGAGTAAATTTCCACCCATTTTTTTTTTGGTTTGTTCCAAACTGTCTCTCAGTCATTTTGAGACTTGTACCATCGTATTTCTAGTATTTCTCTCCACATATATCTGAATTCTACTATATAAATGCAATGTTCACTTTCTATGTTCTCTTTGCGATTTCATAACATTGCAGTTTCTAACATTCAAGTTTCTATGTTATTATTATTTTTCAATGGCATTGAAACTGAGATCCTTAGAAAGTTTCTTAATCTATCCTTTCATTTTCTTCTCGACCTCTCATCATTCAAGTTAAGGAGCGTATGTTCCTCCTACCACCCAACCATGTTTCCAAAGAAATGTGTGTGAGGCTTTTTTTGTATTGAACTGAAAGTCGAGTTATACAATTTAATTCAATTCAATCAATATTTATTCAATAAAATGTAAGATAAAAAGCAAAATGTACAAGGTGAAGGTAACAAGATATTTCTTCTAAAGGCAAAAGGCTTGAGAGAATGAAAGATGTTCTTTGGTAACAAATATACATAAATACATGTATTACATTCTGCTGTAGGTATGTATGAATTTCTTTTCAAATCAGTATCAATGGAATTGTCATTGAGACTCTTGACTCGTGAATCTCTCCCTGGGGGCTGCAAATTGGCCCCCATTAATCTGATGAGCATTTTGCCTTTTCTTGTGTGTGCATCTACAGAGTTTAGGGCTTGTAATTCATAATGCACATGTACTTGTTTGTAGCAACAGTGTAGTCTTTATGATTATTCCATTCACTATTGCAATTTTCATTCAGACACTCTTGAGTCATCCCTTGGGGCATAAGATTTTCTTCTGTTATTTAATCTAATGAGATGCATACCGTCAGCATGCAGGATTCTTGCGAGATGATTGTAGAGAGGATTGTAGCCCCGAGCGACTAATTGTGATTGGTTGAGGTCCCTGCGTTTTATCCTCCATCATACCTTCTGTTCTGCACATTTTAATCCAATATTGATGAGCTTCTATTCCCCAAGCAGTGTTTCAGCTGGGGGCCGTGAGTTCAAGGTGGGAAATTTATAAATTATGTGGCATAGCAGATACATAAGATGTAGGAGTTTTCATTTCATTCATAAAGGCTTTTCATGACCTTGGTGTGTGTGAGCTTCAGCGTGTGTTTCTACAGGAATCGGTTATGGTTGATTAATTATGCCATATGAGGGCGAAAACATAGTTTTTCACAGATGCGCTTTTGTAATTGTTGGAAACTCTTTTTTTATTTGCATTGCTGAGGCTAATTAGGTCTGAGTCATGGAGTATTTTGTACTGGTCCATTTTTGTCTACCATCTTCTGGATGGTGCATCTGATACACCCCCTGCCAGGGGTAGGAAGGAGAAGAATGGGGGATGTACAGATTAAGGGGGTAGACAGCTCCCATGGGGGTATATACCTGTGATTTCCATGAAGATAGCAAGTTGTTGTCATGACGTGTAATATGCCCCATTTGACTTCCCGGTGGCTGAGGATGTTGGGGACATATGGACAGACAACCCGACCAGGATGATTCTATAGCTGATGTATTGGGGATACATAGAGATTTAGGGAAACCCCTTTGCCTCTGTGCTGAAATGTGAAACAAACTGATTAGGTTAATAGGATAATTTTTAAAGGAAACTTGTTGAGCCCCCAACCGCCATTTATCAATTAGATTTTAATGTTATTAAAAAAAAATGATTTCATTCCAATAAAAACTCCTCCCTAGTGTCTCTCACAAAAAACAAGGAAGAGTTAGGAGACATGTATTAAATGAAATAGTCCCCCCTCCCTGGGTGTAGACCTACATGTTCATCTTCATGTAAAAAGTCAATCTATAGGTTTGTTACCATGATAATCCCCTTTTTTTTTTTGGGGGGGGGGCAGAATCTTGTTGAGGGACCAGCACCCACTTTTCTCTATACCCTATTAATCCAATCATCACTCCTTGTGAGTCTGAGAGATGGGGGAGTTGTCTTTTTTTTTGTTGTCTTTTTATCTTTTTCTTTGGGGGGGGGGGGGGGGGAAGGGTCATAATCTCTTTCAAGCCCAATGCCCACTTTGGTGTAGTTTCTTTTTAAAAACCCAAATCCAATCAACACTCCCCTGTGGGTCACGCTAGGAGTGGGAGAGTCAGGGGATGTTTGGATTAGGGGTGCAGACATGCCCCGCAGGGCTGGAGCTGTTATGGTCAGATAGGACTAGACCAGGCTTTATGCCCATTCATGCTCATCCTCATTATCTGCAGCGTTACCCTGACATTGACTGGCTGATTGATACATGTCTCGCATCAAGAAATGCCTGCTAAATCCTCCCAAAGTCTAAATAACACTTCTTAGAATTGTTGCTCATTTATGCTCATAGTTACCATTAGTTACAAATTGTTTGAAAGACATGCATAAAATGTGCATACATAATGACAATATTCTAGTGAAAATTGATACTGGTTTGTCTTGCTTGAAGAAGAACCCACCAGTCACAAGAACATGTAAATAACACAACATTCTACATGACAGCCAAACTCTTAAAAGTAAAGCTTGAATTTGTCAAATCTTATAGCAAAGATTAATTGTGCTTATGCTCTCTGACACTGATATAGTATTTCTGTGGGCATATTTTAGCAATTTAGAAGAAGTTGAAATTCCTCTCCGCAACTACCCCTTTTGAATGTTCAATGTGTATTTGTGAAAAAGTTATACGTATGTAAAAGCTCGTGCGGAAAAGCAGATGAGCTGAGGAAATCAGTTTGGCCAAGATTCTGCTCCTCAACATAAAAGTTATGTCATTTGCCAAGAATAACAGGGAAGTCGTTCTAAGTTTTCTTGTTATTATTGGCATGAGACCTCAAGACTTTTGTTTCAGTTTCTGCATCTCCCTGAGATAAAATAGATCTGCAGGAAGAAGGAGTGACTGATGTAGATTCAGTTTGACTTTTAACATGATCTTTTATGTATTGCAAATATTTTTGTAACATAGATCTCTGTTTGTTTCTATTCCTCTCTCCTTGTGCCTTGTTTGTCAACCTGCTTGTTTGTATTTCCCTCTTGCTTGTTGTTTTCCTCCTCCGTCCTCTCACTTCCCCTCGCTCTGTCTCCTGCAAATCTCTCTCATGCACATTCTCTTTCGTTTAATATCTTTCTGTGTTCCGCTGTGTTCCGCACCTTCAACTCATCTTGCTATCTGTCTTAAATCTAATTCTGTGGGTGGATGAGGACATATTGATCCTCTCCTTTTTCCCTGGCAATTTCTCTCTCCCTCTTTCTTCCCATCTCACCCCTTCTCTCTCTCGTTCGCCCTCTCTCTGTCTCCCTTTCTCTTGTTTGATGTAGGTACCTCTATCCCTGTCTTCATCTATTTCCCTCTCTCACCCTTTGCCTCTGTCCTCCATCTTAATCTCCCTCTCTGTCTCACTCTTTCTTCGCATCTTAACCTCTCCCTCCCCTCTCTCTCTCTCTCTCTCTCTCTGTCCCTCTCTGTCCCTCTCTCTGTCTCCCTCTCTCTCTGTCCCTCTCTCTCTCTCTGTCCCTCTCTCTCTCTCTGTCCCTTTCTCTGTCCCTCTATCCCTTTTTCTCTTTTGATGTAAGTACCTCAATGTCTGTCTCCATCTCTTTTCCTCTGTCACTCTTGGCCTATCTCTGTACATCTCCATCTTCATCTCCCTTTGTCTCTCCAGATCTTGTTCCATCACATTTCATCTTGATCTCTCTCCCTCTCAATATCTCCATCTCTATCTACCCTTCCTTAAGCAATCCTCATCTCTTTCTTTTTTTTTTATCCATTCTTCCTTTCTTACTCAAATTCTCTCCCCATTCTCTCCCTCTCCTCTCCCCTTTCTCCTCTTTTCATCTGTCTCATTCTCTTTCATATCTCCCCCCTCTTACCCTTTAACCCTTGATCAGCATCTCTGTACCTCTCCCCCCTCTCTCTCTCTCCATATTGTTTCTTTTTCTCCATCTTTCCCCTTGCTACCTCCCTTTCATTGTCTCTCCTTCTCTCTCACTCCATTTCCTCTCCTTTACCCTCTCTGTCCCTCTACTCTCCTTTCTCTTCATGTCTCTATTCTCATTTGCTTACGGTAAGATTTTCTGGCTTCACGAACCCTTGTCTATAAGGATTTTGAAGTTTATTTGTAGCTTGACGTCTTGACGTCCCTACAGCAGATTATGCAGGAGTCGCGCCGCTTAGTATATGAGTGGAAAAAGCCTAGCCCGCAATTTTGTGGGTTCAGTAAAGAACAGGCTGAGACATTTCTAGACTTCGGTACATATGTTTTCATGTTTTGCATCTTGATGAAATGGAATAAATTAGTTGAAATGAATTATATATTCTTAATATCATTCTCTCCTTTCTTTCTTCTCCATCTCTCCCCTCCTCCCCCTCCTCAGGTCTGATCCACGTGGGAGACAAGGTGCAGGAGGTGAACGGGATCCCCGTGAAAGGCCGCGACCCGCAGGATGTGACCAATTTCTTGGTGAGTGTCTGATCACAAAAGATAGAGGGCTCTGTCACCGGATGGAGGCTTTACTCAACCCTGACAACTCGGAATACAAACAATGTAGCAGCCAGTCCTGCCATTGGGGAGGGGAGTGGGATGATGCAGCTCCTTCTTAGATATATGGAGAACTTAAAGTTGACTGTCCATCTTTCTCTCGCATGCACTCTAAGAAATGTACCTAGATTTCTCCCAGCATGCAACAACCATTTTCTAATCTTCCTGCCCTTCTCATGCTTTCTCTGTGATTCATCATGAGACGAGTCCAAGGACAACATTTGTATTGCTTTATTACAAATTTCAATGTTTTCATTCAGCAAGGGTTGACTGTTGTATTGCTCCTTTAAATTAAAGGGGAGGTCAATTCAACATCCATGGGTACATGAAACATGTGCTGATCTAAATATTGATACACTCAGTGTGCAGACGAAGTGGAGGGAGTTTAAAATCAAGCCCGTCTGCTGGAGAATGGACACTTTGTTCGAGCAATCTGAAAGTAGACAGATAACCGTCAAGTTCATCTCCTGCTTGTCCAGTGGAGGGGGAGAAGAGGAGACTTGCTCTTCCTACTGCTTTAATAGAAATGTTGTACAGTCTTGAACCCAACCTACACAGCGCCTTCCTCCATCATACAAAGCTTCCTCAAGCTGTGTCTCTATCTTCAATTCCTCCTCCGTATTTGCGGACTGATGCATTCGTCCATGTCTCTTCCAAAATTTTGAAAGTGTCTTTCCACTCTAAAAATATATAGCGTTTGGATGAGCAGAAGCATTTTTAGAGATTGTAATTCGAATATAACCATGCAAGATGATGTGATTGAAATAGGATGAGGGCTACCTGTTTTGGGGAAGGATGAGGATAATGTAGAAATGTATTCATATTTAAAACATCATGGTTGTAGTGGTCATGACAATATGGGAATACTGGTAGGTTTGTGTAGACTATGTAAGCTGCCCATGTCCCGATATATCTCACAGAAAAATAAGAAGATACAATTGTAGATAGGTAAACAGATGAATAATAATGTATGGAGCTGATTGCATTTGATTGCAATCACTGTGCATTTCATCTCAGGCTCCACTGTATATCCCAATAAATTGTTCCAAATAGACAAGAATAAAACTAGACAAGGTAGATTAAAACAAATTCCATTCTCCACTTTTGAGGTTACGCCAATATACGATGATGTTACATTAAATATTTACAAATAATGGGCTTGGAAAAATTCTATAAACTTCATGAAATTCTATAAATATAAACAAATTTTTCGATTTTAGATTTAGAGTTTTAGATTGATAAGAAAGCAGTTGTATTGATCGTGACAAGAAAGGACTGGGTGTGTGTGTGAGAGCATCCATGGCGTAAGCGACTCACGTCCCGATAAATTACCTGTGGTGTGCGTTTTCGTTCCCCGGGGGCAAAACATCAAAGTCTGCGCACTCCCAGCGGGCTGTAGCCGACCGGCGTTCTCGAACATCGTTCCAGATTGCGCGTCCTGTTTGGCGCAACCCGAAGACAGCGAATTCCTGGCGGACTCGTGGTTAGTATCTCTCTCTCCAAACAATGAGGTCGTTGGATACATGTGTCGATGCCAGGAGTAGTCTCCTCATACAGGCTTTCTGCACTCTGCATTTGACATTGCTTCGTCGGGGAAGACTTGCAGGGATGCTCATTTTGTTGCAAGAGTATGTTTACCTCTCATTTCATGTCCCAGGCTTTCCTTTGGTATGAGATTGTTAGCTTTAACCCATTGAGACAATGAAAGATAAACATTAACATCAGGCAACTACAGTATGCTCATAGCAAGTAAAATGCTCATCAGTGCGCTGAGTGATTTTCAGGTCTTCGATGTCATTCCATGTATCACACTTTTTAGCATTTCTCCGTCTTGGTTTTGGAGATATATCTCGATCAAGTCGCGGAGACGATGCCTTTGTAAGAGCACAAGCCACGATAAGTCTCCCATCCTGAGTCTCCACACCGTCTCTGCCAATGAGATTCCAAGGTGAAGGAGTCTGGGATTAGAGACTAGACATGAGTGCAAATCATGTGGCTTTGATACCAATCATAGCTGGTTAGGTTTAGTCTGATTTTCAGCCTCAAAGTTTCCTTCCTGATGCTGCATCAGATATTCCAAGGCGGAGTTGGAAAATGGTGTGGAAGTGAAGACTAGATGTGGGTATGAGTCCTATGTCTCTGATACCAATAATAGGAAGTGGGACTAGTCTGTCTTTCAGCCTTCCTGGTGTTGCATTAGAGATTCCTAATCAGAGAAAGAAAGTGGTATGGAAGCGAAGACTAGTCGTGGATGTGAATTCTGTGTCTTTAATACCAATCGTAGCTGGTAATGGGAGTCTGTCTTTCATCCTTCCTCATGCTGCTTCAGACATTCCGGGTCGTAGTAGGAAAATGGTGTGGAAGCGAAGACTATTTGTGGATGTGAATCCCACGTCTTTGAAACCTATCGTAACTGGTTAGGGATAGTCTAACTTTCAGCCTACGTGATGTTGCTTTAGCGATTACAAGTCAGAGGAAGAAAGTGGTATGGAAGCAAAGACTAGTCGTGGGTGTGAATCCCACGTCTTTGATACCAATCGTAGCTGTGATTCATTAGCCTAACAAGGGGAAGGGGGCCAAGGAGGAAGAGCAGGTGTTTACGATGGGATAGGGTTGCGGGCTACAGCTATCTTGGGACCTCTCTGAGTCTCACAACATCCCTTGTTGTGCTTTAATGGACAGCATCCTCCCCGCCCCTTTATTAAAGGGACGCCCCTCCGCCAGGAGGGGTTGATTTTAATCCAGATTAATTGGTAGAAATATGCGGAGAATGGTCCATTTGGGATACGTATGAGTGTAGACAAACACCTGTGTATGATCAGGATTTGTCTCTCAGATAGATTAGTCATATGGATGCATTTGTGCTTCGAGTGGAGGCGGTTTATTTAAAGCCATGGTAATTGGCAGAAATATGTGTTTATTTTATTTTTATATAGTAATTCACCTTATTTTACTAGGGTAATTTTATCAGTGAGCAAATCATTGTTCTCCCTGGGGGCCCTGGATAGATCAAACAAAAAACCTTACATGGACAATCAGAATAATCATAATGTAGGATAATGGTCCATTCGGGATGTGCCTTGATGTAGAAAATTACCTACGCATGATCACGACGTGATTCTTAGACTGCTAAATTAAAGGGTTGGATTTGTGCTGAGGGAAGACAAATGAATTGCAGAATGAATCAGATTAATTTAAACAGAAAGGATCATGGAATATTTGGAAAAGGAAGAGGAATAAGAAGTTGAAAGAGAATAAGAAGGAGGAAAAGTATATGAAAAAGAAAAAAAAAGAATGATGTAAATTCAAAGGATATTGGAAAAGAAGGAAAACAGAATTATGAGTGGAGAACTGCAAGAATTTCTGAGAGATGATACCAGGAGATATGTTGACAAAAATGTGAAAACTAAGGAAAGTAATCTAAACACTTTATTTTGCTCTTTTCCAGTCTTGAAAAATACTGACATTTATAGATTTCCTGTACATGAATGGTGTCACCTCTTCTTGTGCCTGTGCCAATATCCTGAAAATGTTTGATTTCCCTCTTGGAAACATTTCAGGAAATCCGACTGGGATGTGTCAAATCATGGGCACTGCTTTTGTATTGTTGGAGGTGGCATTTATAGTAGCTACAGATGATGGATGGATAGAAAGAGATGTAGACGGCAAAGGGAAAAATGAGAGTTTAATGAAATTGAAGACTGAGGAGGTTAATGGAGAATTGAGAAGAAGAAGAAGGAGAAGAGAGATGAAATGAAAGAAAGAGGAGGAGGAGGAGGAGGAGGAGGAGGAGGAGGAGGAGGAGGAGGAGGAGGAGGAGGAGGAGGAGGAGGAGGAGGAGGAGGAGGAGGAGGAGGAGGAGGAGGAGGAGGAGGAGGAGGAGGAGGAGGAGGAGGAGGAGGAGGAGGAGGAGGAGGAGGAGGAGGAGGAGGAGGAGGAGGAGGAGGAGGAGGAGGAGGAGGAGGAGGAGGAGGAGGAGGAGGAGGGGGGGAGGAAGAAGAGGAGGAGGAGGAGGAGAAGAAGAAGAAGAAGAAGAAGAAGAAGAAGAAGAAGAAGAAGAAGAAGAAGAAGAAGAAGAAGAAGAAGAAGAAGAAGAAGAAGAAGGAGAAGGAGAAGGAGAAGGAGAAGGAGAAGGAGAAGGAGAAGGAGAAGGAGAAGGAGAAGGAGAAGGAGAAGGAGAAGGAGAAGGAGGAGGAGAAGAAGAGTAAAAGAAGAAAGAAAAGACAAAAGAAAGAAGAAGAAGAATGAGAAGGAAGGAGAGGAGGAGGAGGAGAAGAAGAAGGAAATGATTAAGAAGAAAGAGAAGAAGTCAAATTCATAGAAAGAACAAGAAAAAAGGCCTTCTGATTCATCTCAAACGAACTTGGCTCAAAGGATGGGTCAAATCAAGAAGCAAACAATTGTACCGTCGAAAGCTTCCCTCTCTAAAGTACAAACCAACGCTAAGTCGTAGACACCCTTGGCAGGTCTTAATACTCACCGCGTCAAGCTGCAGTTTTTCTTGGCTCCTCACGGTCTTAATTTTCTCTCTTTTGAATCCCGATGGGAATTTTCATCTTGTACTTTTGATTCGGCGGTATTATGCTTTTAATTCCCCCAGAGCAGCTGTCTAAAGCAAATTTGGACTGAAATAGACTTTTCAGTGATGAAGTAGCAATGAGTGGATTAATGCGCTGGAATCGAAGTGCCTTAGAGAGTGCAGCCAAAGAGAGTCATTTTTAAAGCACTTGTAATCCTCCTTACGAAGTTAAGCAGGTAGAATTTGATTATTAATGTCTTGGCAGGCCTTGCTGATTATCTAGGAGTACAAGGTATCTTAACCCTTTGCCTGCCAGATAAAATGCTGTTCTCTAGGATATTAATGTGTATTAATGGTGAAATAATCGACATGGGGCAGGTTAAGGGTTAATGCAGCTTCCCATCATTCAAGGTTAACTCTCTTTTGGTGCATGTCAGAAAGGAAACATTTGCTAGGAGTTACTCAGACATTTCATTTCCTATCCAGTAGTTTTCTTGAGACTACCCAACCCGAAATAGATCAGATTGCGCTGTATGTTAATCAAAGTGGAATACTTCAAGATGATTTAATCAGAGACAATATTAGTATCTGTCCAACTTTTGTTTAACTTCGTTTATTAGATCAGATTACGGTTCATGTTAATTAAAGTGGAATACTGCAAGATAATTAATTTAGAGACAATATCAGTATCAGTCCAATTTCGCTTGAGACTTACTGAAAAAGATCAGATCTCACTATAGTAATCAAGTGGAATACTTCAAGGTAATTTAATCAGAGACAGTATTATTGTCTATCCAAATTTTTCTGTGATATCTCCTTAAAGCTATAACAATGACAGAAAGATATATCTGGAAAGAGAGTACCACTATCTTGTTTATTAATTAGTAAACATAAATCTTGTGTTACAGTTGAGAGTATATTTTAGGAGATGCTGTACAATGATACTAGGGATGAGCTTACCCCATGCAACTTGCACATACATAAGTATTCCCACCAATCATATAGATTTGTAGATAATCATTTTGTCTGGCATAAGACGACTCAAGTCTCAAGTTTAATCACATATTCCTTTCCACTCAAGGTCATCATTTTCCCAGCGATTGCAAAGTTGGACTATATTGATTGAGTAATGATTGAGGGGATCAAAAAGTTAATTTTGAGGGAAAGAAAACTGATATTCTGCATAGATTTTGCTTGTAGCGGGGAAGCGGTTTATGGGCGGCTTTCATCAGAGAAGGTAATGGAAGGAGGAGACGGAGGAGGGGGTTCGTTATTGGATAATTGGAGATATTGGTATTGACTGACACTGCACTGCAGTTACAGTATGAGGTAAGGGTGGGGTAGGGATTGAGAGAGGAAGGATACATACATGTAGAGAGGGAGGGTGTAGAAGGAGAAGAAGGACAGAGTTATTAGAGTTATTGGTATTAACCAGGGGGGGGGGGGGGTGGTGGGTTGGTGTGTAAGGGTGGGGTAGGGATTGAGAGAGGAAGGATACATACATGTAGAGAGGGAGGGTGTAGAAGGAGAAGAAGGACAGAGTTATTAGAGTTATTGGTATTAACCAGGGGGGGGGGGGGGTGTAAGGGTGGGGTGGGGATTGAGAGAGGAAGGATACATACATGTAGAGAGGGAAGGGGGAGGGGCGGGGGGGGGGGGGGGTGGAGTGTTGGGGAGGGGGGAGGTGTAGAGGGAGAAGAAGGGCATGTATAATAATCAGAGTTATTGGTATTAACCAAGGGGGGGGGGGGGGGGGTAAGGAATGGTGAGAGAATCATTGGAGTACTGGTTAAAGGATACATATGTATGTATAGTGAGGGGGGAGTAGAAGGTGGGAAGAAGTCTAAATGGAGAAAAGAGAGAGAGATGGAGACACAGAGGGAGACAGATAGACAGAAGAACACAAGAGAGTCAGAGAGATACAATGAAATATATATTGTCAGGGGGTGTAAAATATTGGAGGGAAAGAAAGAAAGAGTACAGTTAGAAATGTAAAATGTAAAGCGTTCTAAGCCTATGATAGAAATTCTGACCTAAAATATGGACTCAAATGATTATTGCAAGGGGAAATATCTATCTTGGTGTATTTCTTGTCCAGTACAAATCCTCCTCTTGGTCCCGATCTCTTTCACGCACATTATATAAAGTTGCAAACCATGCTGTATGTATATGGTGTGTACAGGATTTCACCTGAATTACATTCCTATTGCTGCCCTATGTCATAGTGGAAAGAGAATTACTCAATTCCTGGTCACATGTTTTGCCGACGGGCCGAAGATTTATCAGAAATATCCAGCAAATTACTCCAGGGGAGGGAACTCCACTTTTCTCATAAAGAGGGAGGAGGGAGGAAAAGGCGATGGTCATATTATGCGAGCATCCATCAATAAAAAAAAAGGTGCGTGGATGCACCCTACGTAGGATGATGGGTTGGCTCCAACACATGTTTTATGTCGCTTCGCACCCATGCAATTTCCTGCAATTTGCCAAGTTGTCCGTCAATCGTTGATGGCTGGGGGGTGATGGGTAGGGTCAGGCTTGGACAGTCGTTGGGTGGATTTGATGTCCTACGGACAGACGGACGGGGTCATTGCTCATGTAACATTTTGTTAGGGGGGCACATGGGGTGATGTAGGAGGGGGAGGGGGGGATAGAAGGGGTGTAGGGTCGGGTTGGACCTGCCTAAGTGGATTCCATGTCAGAAGGATGGGGTCATTGTTCATGTAGTAGTTTGCCAGGGGTGGACATAGGGGGATGTGTAGGACGGCTGTATATTGGGGAGGGGGAGAGGGAGAAGGAGTGTAGGGTCAGGCTTGGACTGTTGTTGGGTGGATTTGTTGTCGGAAGGACAGTTGGGGTCATTGCTCATGTAACTGTTTGTCAGGGGGTCTGGCACATGGGGTGATGTGTAGGTGGGGGAGAGGGGGTATAGGGTCCAGTCGTTTGGTGGATTCGATGTTAGACGGATGGACGGACGGATGGGGTCATTGCTGATGTAACAGTTTGCAGGGGGGCACGTAAAGTGATGACTGGGAGGGGGAGAGGGAGAACAGGAGTGGGTGAGGTGTGGACCAATTTTGGGTAGATTGTTACAGGATATACCTCACAATCCAGTCTATGGATAAAACAAGCCCTGGTTTCTACCAAAAACATTGACAACTTATTTGTGCAGGAAAGTTGTATCTCTCTGAGATATTATTAGTGGCTGCAGCTCAACGACCTACGTAAGCATTCTAGATATAAACCAGTAATATTTCCAACAATCATCAGACCAGAGCTATCAGTAATGCATCAGATAAATAGTTCTACAAAAGTTTTGACATTCCTAACTGGACCAGGGCTCACAAAGTCCGAAATATAAATGTGAGCAACAGATCAAAAATATTGACAACTTGTTTGTGCAGGAGAGTTGTACTGTACCTCTCTGTGATATTGTTAGTAACTACAGCTCAACAAACGACCTAGATACATGTACATCTATGCATTCCAGATATAGCCCAATAATATTTCCAACGACCATCCGACCATGTGCTTCTCTGCCTATCTGTGGCCATGCTGATGACCTTTGTATCTGGCTGCATGCAGCAAAGCTTCCCAGTCAGCAAACTCCAGTCTGCACTCACTAATTCACTCTCTTATTTAGATGTCGATCCCCCAAAACCTCCTCTGGCCATTCCTGTATTATATTTCAGTTTGAGTGAGTTGTGTAGATGGCAGATATCAAGCACCATACAGTGACCTACATGTAAGAAGCTCATTTTGATAAGGTGCTAGTCCCTCAATAGGGCAAACACACAGTCATGTACTTATTTATATGTGGAGGCTGCTTTTAAACCTGCGGTCGTGAAATAAACACCCTGAAATATGTTTTGCCTTATGCTAACTTTTTTTCTGATTCTTTTGAAAAATCATTACACATTACATGTACTTCAAATTGTGTTGAATCCAGCTGAAATTTTCACATCAAAAAGTTAAGTATTTCATTTTTGTAAAGCAGGTTTTGTGACATTTTATCAATTGTCATTCTTGTAATAATCCTTGAAATATTTAATGAGGTTTTCACATACACCTGTATGGACAAATTTGGACCTCAATATTTGTGTGTATCAGGTTATTAATCCAGAATACAACAATGACATTGCACACCACCATGTCTGGCCAGAAGGTGTTTTGTACTAGAATGTTCATGCATTACATCTGTTAATAATATATGTAATGGCAGTTGCTAGTTGATTCATACACTACAGCTCAAAGGAATTGGCATAGGGAAAGGGAAAGGGAAGAAAGGGAAGGAGCCCCAGGTTTAAACCGCAGTATATTTTGTCCAGTTTAGCATGAAGCATGATGCTTTTTAGGCTAATGCATCGTGTTTCATGCTGAACTGGACAAAATATACAGCGGTTTAAAACTGCGGCTCCTTCCCTTTCTTCCCTGTCCCTTTCCCTATGCCAATTTATTTGAGCTGGAGTGTAGGTGTGATGCACAATAGTACATAGAATGGTTAATGTGTTCAAAGTGGATTCACTGCCTTCAAACCAAGACAAATGAGACAAGCAAGTTCAAGATATTGAGAATTTAGACTATTGGCACAAAACTCCAAGCAATGACACATGCAGATCTCTAGTGCTCAGCAGCAAAGTGATCTGAGAACCTGTTGATAACGAGCACATCATGTCGAACACTCAAATATCACTCACTAAGAATCTGGATTCCGTCACCTTCCTATCAATAATTTTGAAAGTTGTCAACGAGTGGTAATCTGAACTTTTCCACTGAATACTTACACTTGCAGAAATGTGCAAATCAGCAAAATTTGTGCTTTGTCATTCATTTTTCCAGTCTCACTAGGGAAAATTATACTTCTAGTATTATTACTACTCCTTCTACTGTTCATGCTGCTGCTAATACTAATGATAATGCTACTACTACTCCTCCTGATACTGCTATTACTAATATACTTCTGCTGCCTCTACCACTTCTACTACCGGTACTACTTCTCCCACTTCCTTTAATTCCACATTCTTCTACTTCTTTTACTTCTTCTTTTACTTCTTCTTCTACTTCTTCTATTTCTTCTTCTACCTCTACTTCTATTACTAGCATCATTACTACTACTATTACTATAAGGAATTATACTTACATAATAGTGTAAGTTTCATATAGTAGGTACATGTAGGGTGGATTTCTCATAGAGATACCAAATCAAAAGTCTAAACTTGGGTGTAAGTCAGCTAAATGGGCTGTAACCTTGCATATTAAGATATCCCTCTTTCATGTGGTATGGACACAATACTACAGTTACTGCTAAGAGATGAACATAATCACATGTCATATTGTGGTAGCATACTTAGTACATAGCAGTTAATATGTGAGGTAGGATTGAAGCCAAGATAACACTAACTAAATTAAAGCTGGGGTGAGAGTTGTCTTTGTCTCCAGAAACCACTTGAGGTCATAATTAACTGAAGCACCTTCATCTGTGGAATGTCTGTCTGTACATGCGACACCTGTCAGCTGAGGCGTGAACAGAATCATTAACTACCCATCCCATCGCTCCTCTCACTGTGGAGAGAGTGGGGGAGAGAGACAATTAAATGGCTATTAAGTTTATAATCTAATACTACTGGAGGAGGATGTGATGGTGAATGGGAATTAAGAAGAATTAAGAGAGAAGGATTTCCCCAGAGGGTGGACGGGAGGAGACCAATGATTAAACAGCCTTTATATTTCTACTGCCAATGAGTATACAGTGCGTGGATGATAACACTGTGAAGCCTTGTACATACATACCATGATGCTGCAATTATACTCCAGATGCACATCGGAAAGCAAATTTCCAGCAAGAATCAGCATTCATATACATCATAGAATCGTAATATTGGGGTATTTTTATTTTTAATAAAGTCCCTGGCTAGAGCGTACATACGATGATGTACTCCTCCAAGTAATTGTGATGAGCAAATCTCATCCCAGAAGCTGCAACATTTATGGCTATTTTGCTGATGAAAGGTAATTAAGAGGGAGGTATTTCCCCAGAGGGTGGAGGAGATTAGAGATTAAACAGCCTTTAGCTGCCACTGTTATTGAGTATAAGTGTTTGTGTGATAAAACATTCACAATCAAATACAACAAATATATGGTGTAGGGCTCTGACTTTATATCAAGTATCAAAAATGATAAAAGATGCTTCACATGAAAGAACTTGAAATACTGCACAAGATGAATCAATGTTTGTCGTGAAGTGATATATATTACCTTCGTAATGATATTTCAAAGCACAATATACGTCCAATGATCACTTAATCTTGAAAATGGCAATGCACTGAAAATGTTGGAACAATTATTGCTCTAGATTGTAGTGTTTCTGATGTTTTGTTAATTTACAATCAATTGTGATCGCTCTTCTTTAAGATAACAATCTGATTTAAGAAAAAAGTGTTACCAATTTGAGAGCCAAATAGTGAATAGCTTTGCTCTAAAAAGGCCTTAGTCCATCATGAGTAGTGCACCATTCATAAACCATAATGCCGCAATATCACTGATGCTCCTTGGTAAATACATATAAGTTTCCAGCGAGGCTGTTAAAACATCGTTCATATACACCAAAGAGCCATAATATTGCAGCATTTTTCATTAAGTTGACACAATGATGACATATTCCTCCAAGCAATACGAATATTGCAATTAGTGAATTACCTCCCGGAAGCCGCATTATTTATGGCTATTTTCTGGACGCAGTTTATGAGTTTTGCAAATTAGCAGGGAAATAGCCGTAGGAAAGGAGGAAGCAAATACCGCATTATTTGAGCATTACATGCAGCTATTGGTCAGATGATGGAAAAATTGCAGTGTTTTGCAGATAAAGAGGTATAAATAAAAGGGTTTTAGCGCATGTACATATCAATGTTTACATGCTTAATGAGATTTTGGTGGATGAATTATAAACAACAGTCTTTGCTCACTTTAAACGCTGATTTAAAAGACTGAGTAGGCGCTGTCCATTTATTCTTCATGAAAAGAAATAATGATGCCAGTTATTCAACAATGGAATTTCCAATTGTGACAAACTTTAAACACCAGAATGACTCACTTGAGTGTGAGATTCTCATAAATACTTCATACTTCAAACAATCGATTGAATATGTTTTATAGCCGCACTGTCATGGCTCTGTCTCCATCTGTCTTGAATCTCCCGTCCTCTCTTGTGTGTCTCCCATCCCGCGGAGATGACGCCATAGTCCGTCTTTAGAACGGTGATCGCAAAACCAAAATGTTTTCTTGCCTGTTGCGCCAAACACGAACGCATAGATACGCCAGCACCCTCCAAACGAACGAAACCTCCCCCCAGAATCACAACAATATGTCTGTGGAAATTCAATTTAGGGATTCAGGAAACGGGGGGAAATTGCCTGGATTTGACTTTCGTTTTCTGTCCTCGGTCTCTGCCGTCCGCTGTTTGGGACAGGTTTGTCTCATGTCTCACCCTCCTACGTACTAGGCTCCCACCCACACGAAGCAGGTTTTCAGGTCATCTGTGTGCCTACAATTGTCACGAGCACGGCTCCGTTTCGTTAAAACTCTTTATGCACCATTGATGAATATTAGCACAAGTAATACATACATGTTTGTATACATGTAGATCCCCCATCAAGCAGCATTTCTTGTGATTTCAGGAAGTACGACTTCGTTTTCAGGTCAGACATTCTGTGCGCCTACACTTGTCACGAGTCCGGCTCCGTTATATTAAAACTCTTTCTGCACCATGGATGAATATTAGCACAAGTAATACATACTAATCCCAAAAGCAGGATTTCTGGTAATTTCAGGAAGCTTGGTTTCATTCTCAGGTCAAACATTTTGTGTGCCTACAATTATCATGAGCTTGGCTTTTTTTTTTTTTTTTAAAACTCTTTATGCACCATTGATGAATAGTGGCACAAGTTATTCATTCAAATCCCATAGAGATGCATCGTCACTGGCTGTGTACAGCAGTTAAATGATGTTCAAGAGACAAACAAATTGTCTGATGCAAGCCACAAGTTTTGCCAAATGATTAGTATGCTATTTATTCATGCTGTCAACAATCTTGAGTTTTACTTTAATATATCTGGATCGGTACCTGTGCTGCGTAAGCATGACTGTAGTCGGTAGTAAGTTGACAAAGCTGTCCGTTTTTTGCCGGCCACATTTTTTAAATTTTGAAACACATTTTTGATCATAAGTGCTGCTTATTGAGCATTCTCTTATTTTTGGGGCCGTGGAGGAAGATGCTTGCATGTAACGAACCCACATCCACAATAACTTTCATATTGTGCTGCTATGCATTGCTAAGATTAAACACAATGTAAAAAGAGAAAGTTGTCCACATGCATCAGACAATATCAGATTTCAGAAGAGCGGATGGGGAATGTTCATGACTTTTCCATCTGTAGTTTTTTCCTCTTATATCTTTCTCTCTTTTTCATCTCTTTCACTTGTCTCCTGTCCCTCACCTCTTCCTCACGGCTGCTGACATATGGACTGTCACAAAAATGGTCGGGGATTCATTTGTAGGACTCCCCTCTCTCTCTCCTCCCCGTGTCCTGCCTGGTGTGGCTGCCCCCTCGTGCCATCTCCTGAGGTCCCCAGCCCTCCCCCTCTGCCGCCTCAGGGAATACCAGCAGCAGCCCTACCCAGCTATTCCAAGCCTTCGCCACGCTCTCTCCCCCATATTGTTCAGATTTCTCCTCCATCTTGAACACTCATCTCCACATTTCCTGGCTTTCTCTCGTGGTTTTTCCACAAAGCTCTTTTTATTTCCACATAGCTGTTCTCCTTTTAATGCTATTGTATCGCAAACAATTTATATACGAGCGAGATGTGCATACGGATATCGAATTAGATTTGTTTTTTAGGGTCGGGCCTGACCTCTGTCAAGTCGGTGCAGAGGTAAATCATCGTCAGAAGATTAATAGGAAACCAATCGCTGTGGCAGACCAAATGAAAATGAATTTATGATCTGCCATCGTCAATTAAATCATTTAATCCGCATTTCTTGAAGAATGATTTTATTCAAATTCCGTTCTAAATTCATTTCTTGTGCCATGAGTCAGACAATGAGTTATGTATTTGTGTCTTATAACTTGTGTCCTCCTCCCCCTCTTCCGTTGCTCTTTTCCCTTCATTTTTTTTTCTTTGTCTCATCTTTGCCATTGTCTTGCTCTCATTTTTCCACTCATATTTTTCCATATTTGAAATATTCTTGGTTGTTGTTTTCATCTTGCCTGTTTTGTTCATGTGTTTCTGTTTCTCTCTGTTTCTCTGTGTTTCTCTGTGTTTCTCTGTGTTTCTCTGTGTTTCTCTCTGTTTCTCTCTGTTATTCTTGTTTTGTTCTTTTCTAACTCTCTTCATATTGTTCTTCCTCCTTATGTTCTCTTCCCCCTCCTTTTTTCATCAGCCTTTGCTTTTTTGTCTATATCTTCTCTTGCTCCTTTTGTTCTTCCACTTTTGTTTTTCTTCTTCTCGTCTACACAGTCTTCCACTGTCTTTGATATAGAAATTACATTGGGGACTTTGTATATTATTGCGATTGCCATTGACTCATTATATATTCTTATGCCAATTTTGTTTTAAACCTTAGCTGCTGATGAGTAATTGCTGTATCTGAATGAATAAATGCAAAGTAAATATAATAAATTATATGCAAATGTGAAGGAATTCTTCTTCTCTTTCTTCTTATCTCGCCCAGTCCTCCTTAGATGGCTCCATCACCTTCAAGCTGATCCCTGCAGATGTGGATACCAAGAAGATTCTTCATAGTCAGGTAAGCAATCTGCAATCAACCCTACACACCAGCGCACCTTTCAGCATCATGATAGATCAGACTTTAGGAGCATGTTTCAACAAGTTACATATAGATCATCATCAATAACAATACCAGAGCCTATACTAAGGGCTAAACTAGGATCAATAGGCAGAACAAGCAATCTGCAATCAACCCTACACACCATCGCACCTTGCAGCATCATGATAGATCAGACAACAGGAGCATGTTTCAATAAGCTGGATCATTATCAATACCGATACCCAGAGCCTATACTTGGGCCCACGCTACGGCCTGTACTATGACCTAAACAAGGACCTATATTAGGGCCTAAACTAAGGTCAATTTTCATGCAAGCAATCTGCAACCAACCCTACACACCACCGCACCTTGCAGCATCATGATAGATCAGATCAGAGGAGCATATTTCAATAAGCTGGATTATTAGCAATACCAATACCAGGGCCTATACTAGGGCCTAAACTAAGGTCTAAACTAGGGTCATTAGTCGGGAAAGCAATTTTCAACCAGCCCCCACACCATAGCACCTTTCAGCATCATGATAGATCAGTTCATAGGACATGTTTCAATAAGCTGGATACCAATACCAAGACCTATACTAGGGCCTATACTAGGGTCAATAGTCATGCAAGTAGTGGCTTTATAATCCATTTGTCATGGATAGTAAGCAGGACTGAAGTATGATTAAAGATCAGACTATAGGAGCATGTTTCATAGATTACGAGGCAGTTGTCACCTGTCAATAATGTTAGGTTAAAATACATGTTTAAATAGGGCTATTGATAACAGGGAGAAAGTGGTCTGGCTCAAAAACTTATCTCAAAGAAAGAACAAAATTCTTTGATAATCTCAAAGAAAGAGCACAATTCTTTGATAATCTCAAAGAAAGAGCACAATTCTTTGATAATCTCAAAATGTTTGTCATTGTTCTTGTTTATAGAGTTGATCTGCTAGTACCATAGCACAGTGCCTGCCAATGATTCAATTGTAATTTCATGTGTCATACCCTTGCTTTATTAATTGCATTATAGCAACGTGTGAAATCACTTATACAATGGATTGTTGTGTTGAGAATTAATTATCTGATGAAAGTGAAAAAAATAGGTATTCAAAGCATTATCATTACAAAAATAATAATTGATATAATGCCACGAATCTAACATCTAAAAAATTTACATCCTTTCATCTTGTGATTTACATTTCAGCTTGAATAGAGTTGTAACGGTTTTTAAATCATTTTTCAAAAGTGTTGAAAGGTGTTTTGTATCACCTAGTACACATACATGTATGGTCCATGTGATTGAAATGTGTATGTTAATGCCTACTGGTTTGTATATGAAGGGGTTATTTTAATGAAAGATTATGCATTCTTTTCATGAAATAAAGTTTCTGAATGAAGGGTAATGATGGTACTTGACTATGATAACAAAATAATACTTGTCAATTTAAATTTTAGGTCAGTATTGTTCTAGTCCCCATATATATTAGGTTATGTAAATACAAGTATATAGTTAAGACAGACAGGGACATTTGGCGTTATACATGGTGAACAGCATCTCGGCTGCGGCCGTTAGAGAGATATAGTTAATATCTACAGAAGGAATACACCTGTCCATGTTTAATATTCTTTTATACTGGGGAGGGAGGGGAACACACACATGTACTTGCAGCTTGCTTTGAATATAGCCACCATTCACCACTTCCCTTCAGATTTGAACCTCACTTTCTGTTTAATGTACAATTGCTCTAAAAGGCTGATATGGTAATTACAAGCAGCAATGATTTCTGAGTAAATGTACCGTGGAGCCGAACTTAAAAACTTGTCTGATCCAAATCGAAGCAAGACTTTTTAAGCATTTATGCAATGCACAAGCTAAATAGTATGTAGTCTAGATCAGAGCAACACCATACACACTCATTCATTGCACAAGCTAGATATTGTCTGTCTAGATTAAAGCAAGACCACACATTTTCATGCAGTGCACAAGCTAGATATTGTTTAATCTAGTTCAAAGCAAGACCACACGCATTCACGCAATGCACCAAGCTAGATATCGTTCAACCAGTAATTTTTGTGTGACATTAATTTCTTGGAGCTCTTTGCGCAACACAGAGCAAACGAGAATTCGACATCACCACAAATTTGAAACCAGCAGGTTAGATGGGCAAGTTTATCAGGGATTCCGTAGTTACTCTTCTAGTACTGGCATTCAACTCATGAGAGTGTTGCATGCTGTGATGCGTTGCAAAGCCATCAGGATTTTTGTTGCATTAAATGTTCATAAGAATGTTTTATTTGGGGCTTCATTGAGGATTTTAAAGCATAGGGCATATTTTTTTTTTTTAGTGGCAAGTATTTTTTGTGCGCAAAATTACATGCTGCCAATATGTTGTAGGTGTGCTGTGCGGGAAATTTAATTACGAAAAAATTAATTGTTTTACAGATTTTGGAAGTTTTAGTTAGGCTCCACTGTACCTATAAGAAGCCAGGGCCATGTTGCATATAGATTTTCAATGATTGTATTATGGCAACAGCCGATAAGCTCTCAGTAGTGCACCTGTTGCCATGGTGATTACCATTGATGGTGAGTAACAAAAATTGAAAACCTATACATGTATATGCAACATGGCCCTGGTAATGTAGTAGATGTATGCACTAATTTGCATGTGACCTTTGACCTGGCCTTGTCTTGTCTGCTTTGTTGCCTCCACGGTGCATGTTGTGTCCCTTCACCAGGGTGTGATGAGCACGCCCCTGCCACCCTTCACTGCCGCCGCCGCCAACGGACTGGCGCGCGACTTCATGGGCGAAGACGATCCAACAAAGGTTTGTAGACGCAGCCTTGGGCAGAGACTAACCCCCATCGTCACACTTAACAGCCTGAAAGGAATGTTTATATGAATGAGTGAATTAGTGCATGGATAATATTACCTACTAGATACCTTGAAGTATGAATGTAGAAAAGAGGAGCTGGAGGAGGAGAAGAGGAGAAGAGGCAAAAAGATGGGGAAGAAAGAATTGGACAAGAACAAGAACAAGTTGAACTAATAAGTAAATGAAGAAGAGATAGAGAAAAAGAACAAGTTAAGTAAAATAAAAGGATAAAGAAAAGAAAAGAAAAAGAAGAGAAAATTATGAAAGAAGGAGGAGAGGTATAATAGCAGTAAAGGCAGCTAATTATTTTGTAAGAAGAAGCATTGATATTATCATCATAATCATTCATAATATTTTGTGGGTCCACGGCAGAACGTCTCTGCTATCAACGCAGGTCCTGTAATCTCTGCCATTTCTGTTCGTTACCTCTTAGCCTGTTGCTCATGGTTAGTTTTTTGGCTTTGTGAACCCTGACTGGTCTCGTTAGGATGTCAAAATTTGCCATGGAACTGCAGTAACCAAATTGATGTGGCTTGATTGTGTCCTATAAAGTATTTGAAGTTTATTCATAGCCTGCCCTCTATTGTTCAAACAAGAGATTGCACGGGAGTCGTGCTGTTTAGGGTCTGAGTGGAAAAAACAGCCCACTTGCATGCTGGCTCAGTAAAGAGTGGGTTAGCAAACATGAAATATACAGCCTATATTCATGTTATCGTATCACACCTTATTATTACGTCCAGGTGAAGATGCGAGCGCATTTTGACTATGACCCCTACCTGGATGAGTTGAACCCCTGCCCCGATGCCAGCCTCTCCTTCCGGAAGGGCGACATCCTGCAGATTGTGGACCAGGGTGACCCCCATTGGTGGCAGGCCAGGAAGCTAGGGGAGCGGGGGCTGAGAGCAGGCCTCATCCCTGGTAGACAGCTGCAGGAGAGGTGCGTGAGAGGGACAAGGGAGGTGGTAGTGGTGAGGAGGGTGTTGGTGGTGGTGATGGTAGTGGTGGTGGTGGTGATGGTGGTGGTGGTGGTGGTGGTGGTGGTGGTGGTGGTGGTGGTGGTGGTGGTGGTGGTGGTGGTGGTGATGGTGATGGTGATGGTGGTGGTGATGGTGATGGTGGTAGTGGTGATGGTGGTAGTGGTGATGGGGAAGATAGTGGTGAAGGTGGTGGTGATTGTGGTGGTGGTGATGTGATTGTGATGATAATGATGATGATAATGATGATGATAATGATGGTATTTATGATTATGTATTTCTGATCATGTTAATGGGATATTGTAAATGTGACATCAATATTGATGGTGGTAGGGGTGTTGGCTCTGATATCAGTGGGGTTGGGTGAGTGATAAGTATATTTGTATGATGATTTAATCCTCCATGTTGTCTTCCTTCCAGGAGACTAGCTACCAAGCCAAAGTTCATCAACGGCAGCCTCGGGAGCAACACATCACTGGACCTTACCTTCAAGAAGAGCAGTAAGTATGCTTGGCCATACAGTAGCTTGATACTGCTAGTTTACTAATTCTTCCTTCAATCTTTTCTTTCTCCTCTTCTTCTGCTTGTGTTTTCTGACGGCTTTGTGCATTATTTCACAGGGCACTCCTTCTAGTCTCTTCCTGTTTCTCCTGTTCTTCTCTTCCAATATTGCTATCTCTGTAACCTCCATAACTTACCCCTCTTCTGTAACGTCTTCATATTTTCTTCTTCCTTCACTCCTTCACTCCTTTATCTTTTTTCTTTTTTTTTCATATTGCTTCTTCTTTAATTTCCTTATCTTTTCTTCTGTTTTTTTAGTTATACTTTTCTTGTACTTTGACATCCTACTCTTTCTTGTCTTCTTCATTATCATGAACAATACTTCAAGCAGTCAGACTTTTTATTGATTTGTCATCTTTGCAGGTGTCAGAATCAATGTGAGAAGCAGCTTCAGAACAAACAAGCGAAAGGTCAAGAAGGTCATGTACCATGCAAGACAGAATGAAGGTGAGCTTTGAGCTTTGACCTGATGGCTTATCATACAGGGAAAAGTAAATACATAACATATACAACACAAGAGTTAATAACCATTTGGATTTGCTGTTCATGTTGAAGATGAAGAGCAACTAGAAAACATTTTGAATGGTATTTGAGTCTAGTTCTTCTTGCTATCTTCATTTTTAAAATGTGCAAATGTATGTGTAAACCATTGACTCATAATGGTTAAATTCATAAATCTATCTTCTCTGTGTACTTCTTCCCTCTTTCACTCTCTTCTGCTCTGTTGCTCTCTCTCTCTCTTTCTCTTCCTCTACTCTCACCTTCTCCCTCTTCCATTCTATTTCTCTCTTTTTTTCCCTCTTATCCTTCCTTTTGCTCTTTCTTGCTCCCTCCATTCTTTGTACCATTCCCTCTCATGATTTTTCCTATCTCTTACCTTAGACTATCAAAGTGAAGAAGTTCTGACGTACGAGGAAGTCTCGCTGTACAAACCAAGCGCTGCAGCACAGAGGCCCATCGTTCTTATCGGTAAACAATTTCGAAGATTCAAAAGTGTTAATTAATGAATTTGCAAAAATACACAGATAATTGATTCAGAACACAACAATGAACATTGTGTATCACACCTGTCAACCCACTAGCAAGTGCACCACAGTGTCATTTATAATATATAATGCTTCTGGCAGAAAAGATCGTATGGGTTGCCATGTGTCATGGGCATTGCGGTGCTCTGAATTAATTATCTAATACACGCAAATTCTTGTATCCAAATTTGTCCATAAGTGAAAATCTCATTAGATACATGTAATCAAAGGATCATTTCAAAAATTATGATTGATAAAATGTTACCAAGCCTACTTAAAAAAAAGTTGACCTCCTTTGACTTTATGTTGTTTTAATCCCAGCTATATTTGTGTCTGATCTTTTTATAGGTTATTTTTCAAAGTGTCACCAGATTTTTTAACACCTAGTAGCAACCAATCGATGCTATGTTCTATCCTTGTAGGACCTTCCGGTGTCGGCCGTAATGAGCTCAAGAGGAGACTGATTGCATGCGATCCAGACACCTTCGACAGTGCAATCCCTCGTAAGTATTCGTCTTTAAAATCTTTCCTCCTGACCTTCTGAGGCTGTGTTTGTAATAAAGATGTCTGTGTTTTGAAACACATTTTCAAAACATGGTGCTTCTAGAAGAGCATTTATGAGATTTTTATTTTGGCTTCAAACACATACGCAAAACACTTGCATGAAGTGTGTCATTGTGCAGTTTGTCCCTTTGTGCGTATTCTGTGCAACGATTTGTATATATAAAGTATAAATAGTGTTTCAAAACAGGGTTGTAGATGTATTTATAAGATTTTAGAAACATGCTTCTGAAATGCTCTATTTTGGATGAAGATGGTCTTTGTTTGTTGATGTTCAAATCGTGGACACATCATTGAATTTGCATACATACACCTGTAACAAAGATGGTCTTTTGTTGTAGATGTCTTCAAACTTCAGATACATTGAGACCAAAGCGGGTCTTCAAACCATATGTACCATAGTAAAATATTGTTCATAAGTCATGCATAGAATTTGCGTACATAATGTTCTTTTGATATCTTGAAACCTCAGACACATCGAGACCGAAGCGCATCATGGAGGAGGACGGGATGGAGTACTACTTCGTCTCCCGGGAGATCATGGAGAAAGCCGTGGAGACCAACCGCCTGATTGAGTATGGGGAGTACAAGGGCCACTTCTACGGCACCAGTATCCTAGCAACCAAGCGTGTGGTGGACGAGGGCCGGGTCTGCATCCTCTGCGTGCATCCTCAGGTGTGGTGTGGATTCATGTCTTTCAGCCCAGTCCTGGGCTGAGTTTTAATAGTTGTAACTTATAATCAATGGTAACTACCTTGGCAACATTCAATGAGCTGTCATTATTGCACCTGTTCTTGCCTTTTAATGCTTCCTCCATAGAATGGCTTAAAGTATTATATTCATGTTATGTTTTAAAATAAAAATATTTTACAAAGATAGTGTTGCCAGTTTACAAAGCAAACGACGATCAATTTTGCGATAAAAAAAGCCTTCGTCTCAAGTGAGTTACTGAAAGGTTGATGTGGAGTGTGCATTATTCAAATAGTCATAGGTAATCCCAAATTCATTCAGAGTTGGTTCAAGTCAGACAAACTGTTGAATTCTGAAGTCTTCCACTACACTGGCCCTTCAACTATAAGAACCCATACCATATAGCTTCACTGCAAACTTCTGCTATGTATGTTTACCCAAAGATTGCATTATTTACTTCACTTTTCCTTTACAGGCACTGCGGATCTTAAAGCAATCTGAACTAAAGCCGTATGTGATTTACATCAAGCCTCCGTCTCTGGACATACTGAGAGCGACAAGAATGTCCCACAAAGCGGCAGTTACCATGGAGAAATCGCACACGAGGCCTTTTAATGTGAGTTTTTATTGTTCATCATGATTTTGTTTGTTTGTCACAAGTACAGGTGACATGAACATTATTGCATGAAGCTCATAGTTTGATTTAAGACAGTTTCAGACTTTTCTAAACTTAATTCAAGAAAAAAAAGTAGTATAATGAGCTATAAAGAACACAATAGCTGCTCTGAAGGAGACATTCGATAAGTCACGCCGAGAGTGTCAATATGAAGCATAGCATAAAATAAAATGTTAAGTTTAGAAAATATCTGTCTTTTGCAAAATTTAAGAACGATGACCATTTTATCATGATAGGGACTCATGGTTTGCCAATTTACTTATTTGTTTTTGCTAATGTCAGGAAGCTGATCTGAGGAGAGCATATTGAATATTTCTGTCATCTAGCACCATATGTGTTGCCAATTTAGGGATAAATCATGGCTTATTCTCTGTTTGTTGCCGGTAATATGAGGATGAGGATGTAGTGACCATTTCGCTCAATAAATCGTGGGTTACTCCAAACCTGGGTCCTGTTGCATAAAACTACCATTAATGGTAACTCTGCCATCAATGGTAACTACCATGGTAACACCACTGGACAGCCAATCGAATTCAATAGAAGTTGCCATTGATAACAAAGTTACCATTAATGGTAAGTTTTATGTAACGGGGCCCTGGAGCTTTGTTCTGTGTTTGTTGCCAATTTGATGATGACGATGTAATGAATGTGAACGTTTTGCTAGTAAACTAAACCCAGAGCTCTTTTTCTGTTTGATTTGTTGCCAATTGAAGGATGAGGATCTGGTGAACATGGAGCAAGTCGGGCGGAGGATGGAGTCGATGTACCAACATTACTTTGACTGCACCATCGTCAACGACAACCTACAGCGTACCTTCATGGAGCTCAAGGCCATCATCAACCGGGTGCAGACCCAGGAGCAGTGGGTGCCCAGCAAGTGGCTGAGGTAGAGGGGCGTAGACCTGAAGGAAGGGGGGGGGGGGGTGTGGTGCCCTCTTTTTTGAGAAAGTTTCCCTGTCCCCATCCCTCACTATACTGCTTTATTATAGATACATTTATTTTAATCATTGGGATACATAAGCAGAGAGTGCCTAGCAAGTAGCTGAGGCAGAGGGGTCATAGCCTTGATGGGGGACATTGGGGATGGTGCCCTTTTTTGTTGAGAAGGTTCGTCCCCCTCCCCCACCCCCATCCCCCTCCACTATACTGCTCTAGAGATGAATTTATTTGAATTATTGGGACACATTTACAATCAGAAAAATGTAAGGGGGGGGGGGGGGGGCCTAGGGAAAATTTCTCTTTGCCCAAGTATACAGGTTTACACAATTTGCCAAAGGCATTGGCATATCATAGGGACAAAGGTGTTATGTCATCAGATTAAGAAAGTTATTGCAGTATAAAAAATTGTAGTGTTGAAGCAAATGTTTGATGTAAGAGGGTAGAATGGCGATGTTTCCCTTTATCCAAATGTACATCCGAATTTTGATAAGTATGATTGTAGTTAAAATAACGTATCAGAGGAAAAGGGGAAATGACTCCTCCTAGTTCATTATTCAACAAACAGGGGAGCGGGTTGTCTGGCACAGATAAAGTTAAACAAAATGTTATTTCAACATTAAGTGTACATGTACCCATAGGTGCCTACGCATGCAACATAATAAAGATGGCTTGTAATTAGAAACTGGGAGATCAAAGAATTGTGAATGTGTGTGCGTTAACCCCAGTAGAGTATCCCAAGTATACACCGCAACCAGCTGTTAGACAACGTAGGAAGAAGGTAGAGCCTGCTAAATATGTTACTCTTTGCGGATATAATCGCTAGTTGTATTCATTTGTCGGTCAATGTAAGGTCAACAAGGAATCTAAACAGATCATGATGTTTCGTGCGCCGCTGCAACACTCTGTCAGGTGTGATACAAAAATGTAATGTGCAAGGGTTTATATACTCTATGGTCAGCGCTGCGCACTAACCGAGAACCCGCTCCTAAACGGTCAAAGGACAAAGGGCTTTGTCATTTCTCTTTTGATTGTTTATGTGCGGGTTAAGCTTAATTCCCAAGTCATCATAGTCTCTAATGCAATCGTTAAACAACTTCAAAGATAAGAGGAACATTAGTAATTATTTGTTAAATGCACTGTTGACTTTATTTAGGTTATGTTATAAATCTCGAAATGATTATTATTATTGTTATCACTATTATAAGATCAGTTACGTCTGCAGGTATGAGCTGGTGACAACTTGCAATAAGAGTCACATCTTCAGTTTGATGTGAAATATTCATTTGGTGCATTGGAAGTGTAGGAGAACATCATTATCATGATATTATTTGCAAGGTCAGTTATACTACACATACTGTTCAGTATACAAACTTTGGTCATTTCAATGCTTTAATTTATTTGCCTTTTCTGGACCATTGAGTGAGTAGTCTTTTGTCTTTTGTTCCGTTACCAATATGAGAGTATATTGTATCAGGAAACTGGGCCAAAAAATTGTGTTACTCGTTAGAACTTTTCGTGACTGACCTCTCCATACTATAAACAAGTAGACATACAGTTTGGTGTGAGCTCATGTCATGTGACCTCGGAAATATGCTTCATTACTGTAATAGCCCACTACAAAAACAATATGATGAGTTTTATTAATAACTTTGCAATTTCAAGCCTTTTCTGGCAGTTTTTGCATTTGTGTATGTTAAGGCAGAGTATATAATAAGTTTGGTAGGTATAAAAACAGAGAAACATGACAGTGATGTTATGCATGACAGTAATGATAATTCACATCTATGTTGTGTATAATGATTTCACTGTACAAGAAGTGTATAATCAATTTTAATGCAATTACAGTTACTCAAGTCTTTTGGAATTATTTGTAGATTGATATTTAACCAGTATATGGAAGACATCTTTTAGATTTATGTCTTCTTCTTAAGTGTGCAAACGTTGGAGACTATAATGGTACTTAAAATTACTTGCCAAAAAGAAAACCACATCATATTGCAGCATTAAAGTGAATTGTGCAGTTTGCACACTGAAGATGAACAAAATTAAGATTTCATTAATGGCCAATTATCATGAAGGCTGTATGTATATCTAAGATATGAGTTCATCAAAGGTCCCCATACTAACTTGTATACATACATGTACTTAACAAGATTCTGGATCAATGTTGGACCAAAAAGTTGCTCTGATGCCGCCATCAAATGTAGATTGTGAAAGTTGAAAGTTCTGAAAGTCCTATATGTGCCTCTTCCCATCTGAAATCTCATACAAATTGTTTGCTCTATGAATTACATTTGCTGCGCTGCAATTGAGCAAAGCTGTTTATTGCTGTTGTGTGTATCTTGCTATGTTGTTATAATTTTATATGTGGCAAATCAGTAAAAATTGACTACTTTAGCTACTATCATGATCACATTTTTTTTCGAAAATGATGATACATTTATTTGGTTCTTTTTGACAGGAAAAACCGAAAAATCAGGTTTGATGTCTACTAAAAAAATTTATAACACAAGTACATAGTGCTATGCAATTCTGATTGTGTCACTCTATTCATCAAAGTGTTATACAGTATTGTAATCTAATATGAAACTGACACACATCAAAAGTTCATCTAGGTTGTTTTGGTGTGGAATATGATATTTTTTCCGTGCATTTCTTTGACGCACTTAAAGGTAGACGCCATTTATGCATAATGGTGTGGTATATGCTAAGAATTGTGTTGAGTCAATATCTTGGAGCGTGGAAATTGTGTAGATTCTGATTTGAACCACACGATGATGTTATACGTTTAGCAGGATTTCATACGAATATAATATATTTCAATAATATTGAAATGCATGCAAAGCGTTATTTTAAAATATGCAGAAATCATTGGTTCTTACATCTACACATACCATGTGCAAACCAAATCATCAAAGATGTATCATTTGCCATCTTTGAATGCATTCTTTCTGATAAATGAGAACATATTGTTAATTACTGTTATACACAAGCAAAATGATATGGACAATGAGAGACAGATTGTGAGTCATAAATCAGTGTGCAGTGTCTTCAGTTATCGGGGCAGAAGTAGTCTCAGAAACATGATTATTGTCTTAAGATGTGTTGTGCCTTTCATTCGTAAAGTACATATGATATATCACTTTCTCTGTGACCTTACTTTAACAAGTCACTTTGGATTCATTGTGTTGATGAATATATTGGCTCATTGGCTTCAAATGTATAAAATGTACTTAATGCAAATGCAGGTAGCTACTGTATGTACGGGGATATAAGACTCTGTAAAATGATTCTCATGTTGGTGTGTGTTAATTAAAGATTCATATGTAATGGCATCTGTTCCCAACTGGAGTCTCTGGCCCCAATTCACAAAGGAGTTTGAGACTTAGACCATGGTTTAAGCAAATTTAATCGTGTATAAGCAGATGAGTGTGCTTAATTGAGCACATACACTTCATAAAAGTCCAATAATGAAAGCACATGTTTTTTGTAGGGTGCTGAATTCATGGTAGTTACTTACTAATGTTAAGACCACAGTTGAATCAAATTGATTCAAATAATCCAATTGTCACAATTATTAAATCACAAATGATTTATGTTAGGGGGAATATTAGTAGTTTTTTAGAGAATTTAGAATGAATATTACATTTTGTCTTGACTTCATGATGGCATATACAAAAGCTTGCATGTATCCTTATTGACTTCTAGAGAAATAACATGAACAAATTATGTGGCAATTCTGTTCATGAATGAATATTTGTAGGGCTTTTGCAATATGTACATGCATAGTCACTAGTTGTGCTATGCATCTTTTAATTAGTATTATTTTTGTATACTCAGTTTATTTATGGAATTTTGTTTGCATACTATTGCCTGGATATTACTGCTAAAATTTCACTTTTGCAATTGTCATATAATTACTCTATACGTATACACTATCTCTGACACTAACACCCCTCTGATTCCCTCTCTCTACTCTGCAATTCCCCCTCTAATGAATCTATTTTTACATCTTGTTGCTTTCTCCTATTTCTCCTGTCTCATCACCCTTCCCCTTTCGTTTGCCACAACAGTGGTTTAATTTAGACCACATACTAAACCGAGACTAACCTTATCGGATACCATAAGCGCATTATCATTGATGCAATATAATTGATTTTGTCCTCGGAATCACTGGTAATTATTGGATACCATAAGCGCATTATCATTGATGCAATATAATTGATTTTGTCCTCGGAATCACTGGTAATTATTGGATACCATAAGCATTATCATTGATTCCATATAATTGATTTTGTCCTCAGAATCACTGGTAATTATGGGATACCATAAGAATTATCATTGATACAATATAATTAATCGGACTCACGATGGTAATTGAGTAATTGTCCCCATAATGATTACACGGAACAATTGAAATCACCCACTGTTGTGATTCTGTGATGAAATTGATACAGCATCAGATGATTTGTTTTGCATCCCATAAAGTTTTGTCTACGTTTAGAATGTGGTTATAGTTAAACCACCATTGGGAATCAGGTGCCTTTATATCTATATTTAGACATCTACTGGGACATCGCTGTTTATCTTGCTATCCCTTACCACCCACCCAAACCTAAAAGTATGCATTACTTCATTGCTCGCATTTTCGTCCAGAACAACAAACAATATGCATTAAATGCTGCTATATCAGGCAATGTTTCAAAACAATTGAGCCACCATTAGCATAATGTGTAAACAAGTCTACCTTTCATCTGGAATATGTTTTCAAACTGGTGTGATCAGGAACGTAAAGTCCCAAAGTATCCAAAGAAAAAGTGTTCGGACATCATACATTGTGCTCATGATAATATACAGACTTCATTGAAGACAATTACTGAAACATATTGAACTTTATGTTTTACTATTATGTATGCAAGATACATTGTTATGCTTAGTATGTTTCACATACATTTATCAGCAAATATTTGTAATACATTGCTGGATTGGATTGCACATTAATTGTATCTGAGATTATAAATGACAGTGTACAGAAAGACGACCCGTGTGTATATATTTTCTCTTTCTGGCAAATATTACACCAGACTATGTCACTAACAATGTGATATGCATTTAATATGAATAAAATAAATCATGCTTTAACATCAAATCTAATATTTGTTCTACATTCCTTTTTGGGGGGTATATGATTATGATTTGAGTATGACTTCTCATGCTGTGATTCATGTTCACGTATACTGCAATTAACAATTCGAATCGATTCAACCAATACATTTCACATATATTAATTAGGCTTTAGCACAATATGTCAGATCATATAAATGTACAAAATATATCTCTTCTAGCTCAGCTTGCACTATGTGTTAAGAAACATTGATAATCATTAATGATGCATTATGCTTCTGGCAGAAAAGACCTTGTGGGTTGACATGTGTGCTACACATTGGGCAATAAACATTGTGTTCTGAATCAATTATTTGATATACTTATTTTAGGTCCACAATATGTCCAAAAGTGAAAATCTTATTAAATATCCAAAGGATTACTACAAAAGTAATGAATGCTGAAATGTCAGGAAACCTGCTTCTAAAAACAAATACACCATTTGTCCTTATGATGTGCACATTTCAGCTTGAATAGAATTCTAACTTATAAAACAAATATCCTTCAAAAGTGTCAACAGCTTTTGTGAACATCTACTACCAGGCCAAATACAGCTTAGTAGGTCTTGTGTGTAGTAGCCAATGTTGCGACAGCGGGACATGAAGATTTAATAAAGATGGTTTACCAAAGGTGAGTTAACTAAACAACTGTGAGAAGTACGACACGTGGCTCAAACTATATGGGTGTTGGCTTAACACGACTAAACATAAATTAGTACTTTCTTCTTGCTGTTTAGATAATGGTAATACAGATATTTTATGGCTGATTTCTGTAGACACTTTGCAACAAATGGGCCTTCTACACAGTGGCAATGTCAATATCAAGAGTGATGACGTATATTATTTTTGCCACGCGGGCTGGCCGAGTAGGTTGAGAGGCTAAACTTTTGACAGTTTGTTAGCTTTCATGAAGTGAGTATGTTAGTTTGTGTGTGTGTGTGTGTGTGTGTGTGTGATAGAGAGAAAGAGAGAGAGAGGGGGAGAGAGAGAGAGAGAGAGAGAAAGAGTGAGAAAGAGATAGAGAGAGAGAGAGGAGGAGAGGGAGATAGATAAAGAGACAGAGGGAGAGAGAGAGAGAGAGATAGAGAGAGAGAGAGAGAGAGAGAGAGAGAGAGAGAGACAGAGAAAGAATAGAATAGACAAGAATTTTATTGACTCTAAAGACCCCCTCTCGGGGTATGAGAGTACAAACAAACATAAATAACAATATGATGAATAACAGAATACAATTCATGAACATACTACATAGTTAATTTCACAGAACAACAACAATGAATAATTATATAATGTAATAAAGAGTGAAAGAGAGAGAGAGAGAGTGACAGAGAAAGAGGGGGTGGGGGGGGGGGTGATATCATATAGCCTACGCTTGTATGAATGTACATACAGATAGATATACATGTACATGATCTACCGAGAGTTACATAATTATATGGACAAGTGGCTTGGTGAAAAATAGACAGGAGCGATCGAACGGTTCAGAGATGAGAGATAAATACACGTATAAATACAGGGAAACAAAGAGAGACAGAGGGAGGGAGATATAAAGGGAGAGAGAGAGATAAAAATATAGTGAGAAAGAGATAAGGAGAGAGGGAGAGAGAGAGGGAGAGAGAGAGAGATAGAGAGAGAGAGAGAGAGAGAGAGAGAGAGAGAGAGAGAGAGAGAGAAAGGGGGAGAGATTGAGATAAACGAAGAGTGAGAAAGAGAGAAAGAGAAAAATAGAGCCATGCACGAATCATCGGAAGTGCATCAAAGGACAAAACAAGTTAAACATAATCGGATTATATGAAACGATAACACAAATTACCTCAGTTTTTAGCAACTATTATGGCAAATTTCTTTTAAGCAGATGGAAGTAATGACCAGAGTCTTTGTCAACAGTTTAAGTCTTAATGGGTCGTTGTGGTCCTCATAAAAGAACAAAAACACCCGTTATTACGAGAGCGAATCCATCTGTTTAGCTTTTGTTTATATTTGTGTAAGATATGAATATTAGAACAAATTACATTTGTCGCCACGGTTTTCTCTATATAAACGGCCGACCCAGTCTGGTATAGGTACACTTAGCCTGAGACGGTTTCTCCTTCTCGAACGAACGTCGATCCGAAAGGTGGTAAGTGGTCTCTTTCTCATTTCAATTTTTACATTTGTTTTTATCATTATACTATAAACAAATTTCGTTTATTGTTGATACGATTCTCGTAAATTTGACTTTACATGTTTGATCTCATTGATCGTAATATGTGTTTTCCCTGGATTCATTATGTGTTTTTACGTCCGAAACGCACACAAGTTTACAGTCTGAATTGTGCTATCAAGAGTGATCATTACTCTATCGACGTAATCTTTAAAGATTTCAATAAGACGGAAAATGCTCTATTTTACAGTGTATATTGTACCAATGCCATCAAATGAGTTTCTGACTGTTTCTCTTACAACAAGAGCGAAATGACGCATCAAGCCTCGCACACTCATGAGAGTCTATTCCTACTATGTACATTTAGTAAATTAATCATCGAGAAAAAAGTACCAATATTGTTATAATGTTTTGATTGTTTTGGGTTACATTTTTTTTTGTATTATTATTCTTTTACTCTGAATGTGGAAATTAATGACATGAAATGAAATGAGTGAATTCCGCGTTTTGCCCTTTTTTTCTGCAGCAAACATGAGAGCATTCATTCTTCTTTGCTTCGTTGCCATGGCAACAGCTACTGGCGTTTACAAGGCGACGACCAACAAAGTACCGGACCAGTACATTGTCAAACTCAAGGTGAGCCAGCTAACTTAACCCGATATATGCGAAACAAAATGACGCCCAATGGGATTTTTGGTGCAGTGCTTGTGCATGAATAGTCATGTAATAACACATATAAACTTATAAACTGCTCTCGAATCGCAGTCTTATGTGAATGACTGCACATGCTTAGTTATCCTTAATATAGAAATAATAATCTTATTGAAAGGGCTTTCTGGCATAATTTCAATTTTGCAAAGACATTATCGGCATACACCCAGTAGTAGTAAGCGTGGCGTGCTTTATCCTGTAAATGAGGTATTTGTTTCCATGTTGTCGTGTCTTGATCCGTGAACTAGAAATAGCTTGCGTGGTTAAGTCGCTGCCCGGTAAGCAGTAGACTGCAGGTTCAAATCCCGTCTGGTTCCAAGATTTTTGTCTGACTTGTTTTTCGTTCATTTACAGGATGGAGCACGCTATCCTTACTACTGGGTGTATGCCTAAAATTTCTTTGTAAAATGAAATTACCCCAGAAAGCCCTTTCACTAAAATCTAGCCGAATTGTCCCTACGGCGGACTACTCATGAATATTAATGAGTCAGATGAAATGAGACTCTTTCGGGTATTTGTTTCCTTGTTGTCGTGTCTTGATCCGTGAACTAGATATAACTTGCGAGGTTAACTCGTTGCCCGGTAAGCAGTAGATTACATGGTCAAATCCCTTCTGGTTCCAATATTTTTTTCTGACTTTTTTTGCATTTATTTACAGGATGGGGCGCACTATCCTTACTACGATGTATACCTAAATTTCCTTGCAAAATGAATGATATTATGTTATGGGGAAGGATTTTTTTTTTTACCCCTGTTGTTATAGTAATTTTGCAAGAGTATACACACCTGTGTGTGTCACTCCTTGACTCCTTGACGTGCTCTCTTGACTCTAAAAAAGCATGTTATCTCTTTCTCCGGATGACGTACAGGGCACACTACCCGAAACGTCGAGACTGATACTCTCTCTCTCTTTCAGATTGTGAAAAAAACCTGCAGTTAGTTGCAAAACTAATAATAACTTCTCCCCAATTTCTTATTTCTTTCTCCTTCTTTTTTTTTCCTCTTTATAACTACTTTGTGATTAGTTCACAACTCTCAATCACCACCCAACCTCATCTTCTACCTCCATTTCATCCCATTTATTTTCGGTTTGAAACATCGAAAACTGAATTAAGTTAAAATAGTATTGTGTAAGTGTTATAAGATATAAAAATCACCTCTCCTCTTTTTTTTCTCTTTTCCTTTCTTAACCCCATAATTGGGCCAATTATCCGAAAGAATACAACCACATGGTGTTACCGAAAGTTTTACTTTTTTCTAAATACACTCTCAAAGAATATTTAATGTCATCTATTGTTGAATAGTTTGCTTACAATGTACCGCTTTTCCTCATTTTCTACCCCTGGTCTTTCTCTCTCTCTCTCCTCCCCCCTCTCTCTCTCCTAGCTACATTCAGATCGCCTCGAAGTGATAGTTCGTCCCATCACCCTCACCAACGTTGATTATTTGCTTAATATCTATCTACTGAACGGCTTTGTAGGGTAATTTCAATTTGAAAATGAAATTGAAGCGTTGCATTAGGGCAGCTTGCTCCATCCTGTAAATTAATAAATCTAAATGAGTAAATCTCTCTTCTCTCTCTCTCTCTACCCAGGACGGAGCGAAACTTAGCGCTACCATGTCCGGGCTGAATGCCTATGGAGACGTCAAGATCCTCCATCAATTCAAATCCGTCTTCCCCGGCTTCTCTGCTCAGCTGAGCAACTCCATGGTCAAAGCGGTAAGTTCAAAACGAGCAACGGAGACAAATAAACAAAAAGACAAACAATCAACATGATCAAAGGGATAATTCACCATGAATTTATTTTCTTTTCAATAAAAAGAGACACATGAAAGAAACATATGAGTGAAGGTTTGACGAAAATCGGTTTTATTGAAACCAAAATAATTTCAGGGTGAACTATCCCTTTAAGAAAACAAGCAAATGATGAAGGATCTCCAGACGAGTAATGAAGATTTCCCCCTCAAACTTTCATCAGTCTCCTTTTTTTCTGTCTGGATCCCCCGGGAGAACAGCCGCTTTGGTACAGATGACTAGGGCGCCAACACTTGATGTGGATTGACACTTTTTTATTGCTATTTAAAAAAAAATCAATTCAACCCGGCTGTTCTGCTTCTAAATCCATAGTCACATGATTACACCAGTCACACACACGTAATCATACAGAGCAGCACATGGTGTGATCAAAGAAGGTATTGAGCAACCAACTCGAGAATAAACCTAACTTACACATTTGATGTGCCATATACAGCGGGTAATACACATAGCGTTACCTCTTCCATTACACGCTTAACTGTGTTTTGATCAAAACGTCTCTTATATTTCTTTCTCGCTCACAAATCGTGTTCTCTACCATAGCTATTGGATGACGACGCAGTCGAGTATGTGGAGGAAAACGGCATCGTCCACGCAATGGAGGTCTCCTCATGGGGCCTCGACCGCATCGACCAGATCAATTTCCCCCTCGACAACACGTACACACCCATTGGCTCCGGCGAAGGTGTCAACGTCTACGTGATCGACACGGGAGTCTTTCTCGAACACGTCGACTTTGAAGGACGTGCCTCCTTTGCCTTCGATTCCGTAGGCGATGACGTAAGTACGGTTGGGTTTTCGAGTTATTAGCACGAGCAGTGTCTACTCTTCGGCAACATTTCTCGCTACATTTCCCTATTTTTTGTTTGCCGTTTTTTCCTTTCTCACTTGACATCACTTCCTATCTTTTTCTGTTTTATGTTACAATGTTTAGGAACTCCTTTCTATTCTTCTTTGGTTTCGTTAGTCTTCTCCATTTTTCTAGCCACTTTCTTCCTGTCAATGCAAACATTAAAGTGTAAGTTTAACTGTCACTCGCATTTCTCTCTCTCTCTCTCTCTCTCTCTCTCTCTCTCTCTCTCTCTCTCTCTCTCCCCTCTCTCTCCCTCTCTCTCCCTCCCTTTCTCTCTCTCCCCTTATCTCCCTCCCCCTCTCTCTCCCTTTCTCTCTCTCTCTCTCCCCCTTTCTCCCTCCTCTTGATCATTCTAGGGCATTGACTGTAACGGTCATGGTACCCACTGTGCTGGTACTGTCGCTGGAGCCAGCTTTGGCGTAGCCAAATCAGCCAACATCCACGCCGTTCGTGTTCTGAATTGCGAAGGCTCGGGGTCGACCGCAGGTGTCATTGCAGGTATAACTTTCATTCTTGTATTAACCAAAATTTTATCACACAGAGTTTACATTCGGGGCTATAACTCTCAAACTCTCAGATGAAGGGGCGTATACTTATGTTTGTTTCTACATATAAAAATATAAACCCTTGAAAAAAAGCGCAAAGGTGAAATTGCAGATTAGTATGAGCTTATCTTCCCCACAGGGAGCCAATACAGTACCGAAGTGTGACGTCATTTGAGCATTATTGTCAAGACAACCGGTTCTAAACTATGTCAGTATGTGGGTAGAGCAAGCAGCTGTGATCACAGTGGGGACTCTACTTGGGGGTGTCCGACACTGGCCAACTAGACAATATCCGACCAGCAAAGTGATTTTGTTTAGAACCAGTTGTCTTGACAACATGCTCGTATGACGACACGACTTCGGTAATCTATCACTCCACAAACTGTTTTTTGTTATTAATAGCCCCTATCCCCCCACACACATTTTTTAATTACATAATACAAATGTACATGTAATCTTTGTAATCTATATTAGCTACAACATGTGGAATGCAAATCAATTCAATTCAATAGACCATTTTCGTTATGTATGTAAATTTTATTCGCGACACTCAACCAATGCGTTTCTAATGGTAACTACAAAGCTTGTCCGAGGTTTATCCGAATAGTATACAAATATACCAAGCTGTGAGATTGTATAGTGGAAATTATCTATCTGAGGAGGGAGTGGCATAGAACTATTTTTTCCGAGGGGCGAAGCCCCCGAGGAAAAAATAGTAACTTATGCCAGTCCCTCCGAAGATGGATAATTTTCACTATACTTTCGAACTCAATGCTTGGTATATTTGTTTTATATCCCTTTTGTAAAACAATAACTAATAAATACTATTTAGAAAATAGTAAAACTTTCGGTAACACCATGTGGTTGTCTGTCGCCTTTTTTTTTCTCTGTCTCGATATCGGTTCATCCCAGGTAAATGCGCAACACACCGCGCACTGCATTCATGCGCGCACTAATTTACGCCCGCTCAGGTAGAGAGCATGCGCAGTAGTGCCAAGGAAGAAAATAGTAAATAGAGCATGCGCAGTCCTCCCCATGAAAAAATAGTGAAAAATATCCGGAGCTGAGGCAGATATAGTCAAATTATTTTGTAGTCTGCGATCATCAATTGACCAATCACGTTCCCGGAATACTCATGAATATTCACAGAAGGGATATAACAACAACTAATAGTTTAAAGTGCGTTCCGCCCATTGAAATCGAGGTAATAACGCGTAACTATGCAGTTAGGCGGAAAGTTGTGAATATATTACGAAAACGGCTTATTTCATTCGATTCGATTTCACTTGCCAGGTTGTGAATACGTAGCCAATAATGCAATGTTTCCCGCCGTCGCCTCCATGTCTCTCGGGGGGAGTGCCTCGCAGGCCATGGACGACGCCATCCAAGCCATGACCGACGCCTCGGTCACCGTGGTCGTTGCCGCCGGCAACGAAGACAGCAACGCCTGCGGTGTCTCACCCGCTCGAGCTCCCTCGGTAAGGTCCGCCGGCATCAGTTTTGCCGTTTCCATTCCCCAAACAACTACAAACAAACAATAACACCCTTTTCACCCATTTGGGACCAAGTAACACAAATATGTGGTTCGGGGCTATAACTATTGGTATCAACTATTTAAAATAATGTAAGATGCATCACGTGAAAGAGCATAAATATCTGCACAGGATGAATTCATTCTGGGCATTTAGTGATATATATATTACCTTCGTAATGATTTTTCAAAACAAAATAAGGGGCAAATGGGTACTAGATTTTCAAATTGGCAACTCGCTGAAAAGGTTGAAATCCCTCTATTGCTCTTCAAATTGGCATGAGTTTTGCTCTAACTTGAATGATTTTGACGTTTTATTAACTTATAATGGAAGTGTTGGACTTTACCTAGCCGTATCAAGGCAATCAATCCACCCACTAAGGTCTTGGTTTCTCCAAAGTTAAACTAAGTCTTGGCTTTTAATAACTCTATTAGGCCCAGGTTGCTGTTGATTTAGAAAGGTTTCACGAATATGACCCCTGCTATTTAATGGGATAGCTCACTTTGAAATTAATTTGATTTCAACAAACGGAGACACATGCAAGAAACATATTAGTGAAGGTTTGATGAAAATCAATCAAAGGGTAAGAAAATTATGATCTTTTTAAAGTTTTGATTTTGTGACTTAACGTGCGAGGTGCTCTCCCATATGTTGTGCACATTTTTTTTCAAAGAGCAATTTATGGAATTATTCTGTACAAAACACATTATATTAATGAATGTCCTAAGGTAGCTCTATGGATAGCACCTTGCACATGACGTCACAAAAGATCACAACTTTCTTATCCTTTGACGAATTTTCATCAAACCTTCACTAATATGTTTCGTTCATGTTTCTGCTTTTATACTAATATATTTTCAGCGTTAACTATATCTTTAAGCTTCATGTTTTTGAAGCTATGATTTTATTTTATTTTGGCAGGCCATCACTGTAGGAGCTACAACCGATACCGATACCCGCGCTTACTTCTCCAACTACGGTGGATGCCTGGATATCTTCGCTCCTGGTGTCGCGATCACATCTGCGTGGATAAACTCCCCAACCGCCAACAACACCATCAGCGGCACATCCATGGCTTGCCCCCATGTAGCTGGTATGCGGAGGATGGTGGTGGTGGTGATGATGATGGTGGGGGTAATGATGGTGGTGATGGTGGTGGTGGTGATGGTGGTGGTGGTGGTGGTGGTAGGGGTGATAGTGATGATTGAGATAGTGGTGATCATGGTGATGGTGGTGCTGGTGGTGGTAGTAGAGGTGGTGGTGGTGGTGATGGTGATGATGGTGATGGTGGTGGTAGTGGTGGTGGTAGGGGTGGTAGTGGTGATGGTGGTGGTAATAGTGGTGAGGGTGGTGGTGGTGGTGGTGGTGGTGGTGGTAGTGGTGATGATGGTATGAATTCATGATATTGAATTGCACAAGGGCTCCCAAAGTACAGACTCACCTATTACGAATAAGCTGCCGTGGTAACGGCAGAAATGCTCGTATCTTATCATATTGGTCCTGTCTGTGGGGTTGCCCTAATCACAGGTGCGTCTGCAATCATGCTCCAGATGAACCCAAGCCTCTCCCCGGAGGAAGTGACCGCTCAGCTTCAGCTGAAGGCCATGGGGGGAAGGGTTATCGACGCCAAGACGTACTCTCCAAACCTCCTCCTGTACATGGGAGTTGGCGAAGGCGGAGGAGGATTCATCCCGCCACCCTACGATGATGGTAATGAGATGCAGTCCTATGTTAAAGGGAACGTCCACCCTGCAGTTAATTTGGTCTTTAAGGAAAGCAGAAACATTACAGAAACCGGGAAGTGAAGGTTCAACAAATCCGTTCCAGAATAATAACTATATAGATTTTCATGTCATTGCCTTAATATTTTTCTCATTCATGTCATTTGAGAAATGACATGAGAAATGAGTGCATGAGAAAATTATAGATAATTCATCGTAGAGGCAAAGTTTATCTTCCGAGGGCCAAGAGAAAGTACATTGTATAACATGTCTCAAAACAGAAACAAATACAGGAACAAGGGTGACAAAATGATGACATATCCAGGGTTTACCTATACAAGTAAACAAGAGCGACGCTAAAACAATTTCATGGCGTCAATTTCAATGAGTTTTCTACAAAAAGTTTGAACCAACGGGCGAATATTCTGATGGGAGATGGTTTCTATCATCGTGAGTGTGATCATTTCTTGTTTGTTCCTACGCACTCAACAGGTTGCGGTGGTACTTTTACTGATAAGTCGGGAACCATCCGTAGCCAGAACTACCCGGAAGACTACCCAAACAGCATGTCCTGCGAGTATCTTATTGGCGGCACTGGTGGTGCAGTTTCCCTCGAGTTCCTGCACTTTGATATCGAGAATCACTTGTCTTGCGCTTGGGACGTCGTCAAGGTAGGCCATGGACTATCTGGGATACATTGTCTGAAGAGTTGATTACCAGAATGGGTTAAATCAAATTTCATGCAATCCATTTGCACAATGCATCGCGCGAGAGCGCCATCTGCGCCGAAGTTCATTTGTTAAAAACACTTTCATCTGAGGGGTCCAAGACTTACAAGCTCCGATTTTCAGTGGACCTCTCTATTTCCAGCTACAAACATAATTCATGCACCTTTGTTCAGAATACTGATTTATTGATATATTCTGACTATGAAACTGAACCTGAAGTTGATTTTGTAATTCAAGATGTCGGGCGTTGTACCTTAACCAGCTTAGTACCAAGCCAGGGAAAGCCCATTGACTTATCCTGTCAACACTTTACATCTGTTGAGCGCAGGAATGGAAAGACTGAAACCTGGTTTTCGTGTTCGTCACGTCTAGTATTCAGCTTTCCCCTTATATCTCGATTTGAATTTATTCAATTGAATTTAAATTTAAATTCAATCTATAAATCAAAATTATAATTCATTGAGCACTTTCATAAATACACGAATGAACAATCCAAAGAAATGTACAAAACATATTAAACAATAAAACAAATATTACAACAATACTTAAACTTAAACATGTTTTCTTGTTAAAAAAAGTGCCTAGGACCAATAAGGAAAGACATGGACATGAAGGAGGATTTATTACAGTGGTCCAGATATCTCTTGAGAAAGTTTCCCTTACTGGCGCTGTTCAGGGACGTAGGTCAAGAGGACGACAGAGACTGACTTTCCTCTTTTGGCTCAGAGATGTCACTGGCACAAGGCCCCTTGATATCATACGCCTCTGCAAGCAAAAAGAGGAATTCATTCTGACACGCAACGTCAGATTCTGACAAGCTACTCCAATTGATTAAGATATCTCAATATGAAATTTAGATATTACACACACACACATGCACACGTACAAACATACAACACACACACGAACACACACACGAACACACACACACACTCACATACACACACACACATAAACACACACACACACTTGCACATACACACATGCACACGCACATACATACACGGACACATGAAACATATACACACTACACACATTAATTGCACAAATCATTTCAGCTCTTTACAAATATGAATCAAATAAAAATACTTTCAAATAATTAATTGTTAAATGATCTTGTAGATCTACGACGGACCTAACTCGTCTGCTAACGAGCTGGCTGCCGTTTGCGGCACTGAGCTGCCAGGTCCCTTCGTTAGTTCTGGGGACTCTCTCTACATCACTGCAACCTCTGATAGTATTATCACCAGGTCTGGCTTCCTCGCCCAGTATACTATCGAAACCCTGGCTAGTAAGTAAAGGTGGTGTGGTGTAGCAAGGATGTTTAAAAGGAATATGTTTAAAGGGAATATACTGTATGGGAAGACAAAAAGCCTTCAAAATTATGATCGTAGGAAATCTTCTTGCCAATGGTCTTAAATTCATGTTTTGTCCATTTTAGAAACTTGCTGAAAAATATTAATTTTGCCCTCAAATGGTCTGCTTTTTAAGTACGATCAACCAATTAAACAGTAAGGGAGATTTATTGTACAGTAGCATCATAATTTATTGTAGTCCGCCGTACAATTCGATATCGACCAAATTAGATCTGCAATACATTACTTGAAAACGGCCTTGGAACATAATCTCGACCAATTGACTTATGCCATGCAGTAGAATCTCCATCAACTGAGATTCAAATGAGTATCAGTTGTTTTCAAACCTCGTCCTGTGCTAAGTTTTTTTTTCAGACTATGTGTCCTCTCCACCTATGAGTATTTACAACAATGGTTAGGATGATTTCTTGACGGCACATCATGGATGTAGTCCGAACAAGGCTGTTGGGATATGTCTCAGAATATCTCTATAACGATCTGCTCAGGGAGTGAGTGAGAAAAACTTGAGTTAGTGAACATATAAACAGTATTGATTTTCCATTCGATATCATACCAGTCCTTTGTATTCATTGTTGCCCGTATTTAAAACGGTGGTTTAACTTAGACCGCGTACTAAACGTTGACGCAAAATAAATCATCTGATGCTGTCACAAAATCATTGACTTCCATCACAGAATCACAGCAGTGGGTGAATTCAATTACTCGATGTACTCATCACATGGACAAACTCCATAAACCATAGTGATTCCGAGAACAAAATTAATGATATTGAATCAATGATAATGTTTAATGTTGTTTTATCCAGCGTCCCGTAAAGTGAATTCACTTTTGGTACACGTATTAAGTTGAGTGACAATAAAACTGATATCAATCCATGCATAGGTTGCGGACACCACTTTGACGAAGATGACGGCACATTAGCCTCTTCCAATTTCCCCGGGAAATATAAGAACGAGGAGAACTGTATGATCTCTATCGGGGGTATGACGGGCGAGTCGGTCACCCTCTCTTTTGACCACTTCGAAGTGGAGAAGCACACCGGCTGCTCATACGACAAGCTGGAGGTAAGATTGCTTCAATGCGTCAATCAATGCGTCAAGTCAGTGCGTCAGTTGACCACTTAATCAGGAGTTAGTTAATGTCCGTTGTTTTTGTTGTTATTCTAATGACCATCAGTCAAACTTGACTATCGTTGCCAACCATATTACGTCTTTCATTACTTAAAGGAATAGTTCACCCTGAAATTAAGTTGGTTTTGATAAAAGCAGAAACGTGAAAGAAGTAAAGGTTTGACGAAGATCCGTCTAAGGATAAGAAAGTTATGATCTTTTAAAATCTTTATGTTGTGTCGTCACATGCGAGATGCTCTCCCTTGTTGTATGTTGCATAATTCCATAAATTGCTCTTTTTCTGTTTTTGATAAAGGAACATGTTTTTATCATGTAGGCATGTGTGTAAATATGTGTTTCTACTGATATATCAAATGCACAGGTAAAAGTGATTGATGCATATTCTTTTGAGAAAATCGACATCTTCAAAATGTGAGTACGCAACATGTGGGAGAGCATTTTGCACGTAGAGTCACAAGTTAAAACTTCAAACAATCGTAACTTTCTTATCCTTTGACAGATTTTCATCAAACCTTCACGAATATGTTTCTTTCATAAGTACAATGTATTCCCTTATCAAAAGCAACTAAATTTCAGGGTTAACTATCCTTTGAAATTAGTACTTCTCAAACCGAAGCCGGGACCAGTTACCGGGTAACCATGGTAACGACAGCACACGTCTGCTATGTCTACGGATCCTGTTATCTTTTCCATTACTGCGACCTTCATAATCGTACTTTCTTCCTCTCAGTACCGGGGCAGGAAAAGACCACTGACTTATCACACAATTCTTGCACCTACGGTACTGAGGGGGTTAACAATACGTATGAGCCTCCCATATATATGCATGTTGGTGCTTCAGTTCGGTTTTTTCTTTCTCCTTGATCGTTTTTTTTTAAATCTATAGAGCTGGGTCATTGTATTATTTTCTTGGTCTTTTGTGATAGATTTACGACGGTGATAGCGACCAGGGCAATCTTCTCTTCACACTCTGCGGGTACGAACTCCCCGCCGACGTCGTCTCCTCCCCGGGAATGGGCCTCTTCCTCAAGTTCACCAGCGATGAGTCCGTCACCCGAACCGGATTCAAAGCCCACTTCCTCCGCCAGTAAAGGCAACTTGGAACCCTCTCTCTATCTATACCAAAAGGAAGCAAGTGATTTTAACACAACCTGCACGCGGTGCTAGCTCCACGTCAACTTGAGAATCTACCGTGTCTTGTTAGCCACTCGCATGGCAACCCCTACTTTATGATAAAGAACCCACTGGCTCCTCCCTCGTCTCCGAACAGCGGAGGAATATAGAATAATAGAAACAACAGGAACAACAAAAGGAACGTAGAAGAAGTCATAGCAGTCTTATGCCTTTTTCCACATCGTTTTACCGTGTGCATAGAAAAGCACGCATCGTTTAACTTGATATCTTGAAATACCGTTACTTGCTTCTGCCACGTTATTGTCGCCTGCGAGCAGAAAATCAGAAATCGGTGTAAACTCGGCCTGATTGATGCACCGCTAATGACCTTTCCTCTCGCGCTCTTTAAAAATTGGGCTGCTCATGTTACTTTTTATCTCTACGATTGGTTAATAAACGAAATTATCTAAAACACTCCTTAGTAAACGCTGTATCTCTATATAAATGAAAACACGGCAAAGGCCGAACCGCCGTTTTAGGAACTAGTAAAATATTATATCAAATACTTCAATATGGGGTACTTGTCACTTGCTTCCTTTCTCTAGAGATGGTGGAATTCCTCTCTCGGAAGAATATCGATTATGATCGTCAGATAACCAAGATGGCATCGAATCTGAGTTTAATGAAGTTTTTTTAATCGCTGTTGTTTATAAAACTACTCAAGGTATGAATTTTTAGCTGACGGAAGGGTTTATTTCACACCATGGAAATTTGAGGTGTATGTCCTTCGGAAATCCAAATATATCCCACCTACCGAGTTTCGTGTTACAATGCAAATGTAATCTGCATGTCGGGTATCCCCACTAAGATAAATGAATAATATATCTGGAATATGTATGCAACAAACAACCATTAGTCGCTTGTTCCTGATAAAGCTTGCACGCAGTATACCGGTAAGAAAATAAATAAAACATTCATGGCTGTTTAAGCTAGGACATACCTTTTGCAAGCAAAGGTTAACATTTGGATGTAATCATATTTTGTGAAATTGAAATAAATTAGCTTTTAATTTAATGATAATTTGGATATGTGTCGGTGTTTTTATCAGTTGTTCTGCATTTTTAAGAAGAAATATGGAGATGATGGAAAGGTGGTCGGGGAAAGGGAAGGTAGATGCTTGTTTGGTTGTGTCAGTAGGGTCCGTGGTTGTGTGTATATGCATACGTGAGTGTGCGTGTGCTTGTTTGTGATCGACCGATATTAATAAAAATAAACAGATGAATAAGAACGCCGGAGAAGGGTTTATATATAGATATCAATTATTTTAAGGTCTGCCCTGCTCAAAGTGAGAGAGAGAGATATTCATGAATAAAACCAAATAAATACAAACGCCGGAAAAGAGAAGTATACCTACATAGATATTAATTATTGTAAATGCTGCTCTGTTGAGAGAGTAAGAGAGAGCAGACAGAGAGAGAGAGAGAGAGAGAGAGAGAGAGAGAGAGAGAGAGAGAGAGAGAGAGAGAGAGAGAAGAGAGAAAGAAAGAGAGAGGGGGGGGGGTGAGAAAGATATTCGGTTATACGAAAATGAATCAACATGCTGGAGAAGAGTAGTATACAAATATATAAATGATTGTAAGTGCTTCTCTGCTGAGGGAGAGAGAGTGAGAAAGAGAGAGAGAGAGAGAGAGAGAGAGAGAGAGAAAGAGAAGGAGAGAAAGAGAGAGAGAGAAAGAGAGAAAGACAGAGAAATAGAGAGAGAGAGAGAGAGAGGGAGAGAGAGGGATAGAGAGAAGTCGAGAAATAAAGACAGAGAGAGGTAAAGTGAGAAGGAAAGCCGAGGAAAGAGGCAGATAAGGAGAAAGAGCGACAGAGAGAGAGAGAGAAAAAAAAAGGAGAAAAGGAAGGAGAGATAAGGAGAATGAAAGGGGGAAAGAGATGTAGAAGGCTATTCATATAGAGTGTGGGGTTTTAATGCGGCCTGGATGATTAATTGGATAGTGTGTAATCAAATTACCACAGTTTTGATAAATGTCTTTTGTTGGTTCTTTCAATTAATTAGCCTAGGCTCTAGGCTGTGTACCCTGTTTCTTTCTGGTGCCCTACCACATACAGTACATCTCATGATTACCAGGCCGTTAGACATTTCTGACCCCAACTATACAGTCTCGTTATCAAAGACTAGTCACTGTATCATTCTCAAGGGATCTGGAGCAGAAATCAGAGATTGATTAGTCTACTGCAGCCAGAACCCTTTCTTGAATTGTTTAGTTTATAAATGCCCAACAGTCTGGAGCCAAGACCAATGCAACCATAACTTGGTATGGGTTTTCATCATCAAAGGATGCTTAGTGTATTTTTCAAGACACGGTTTTGGTATCAGGGATTATGTGTGTCCATGCACGCAGAGTGTCCATGCACTGTACAGTCTGATACTTAGACTATCAATCAGACTAAGGAACAAATTCAGCAATTGCTCATATGTTATGTCAATATCGAAGAAATCAAGGACACACAATTTGTTAAGACGAGTACGCCGTAAGTAAATAAAATAACTCAAAATATCTACAGTAAACACTTTTAACCCTGTGTTCCTCCCTCCTTATTTTATTCCTTCTTTTTGCTTCCCCTTTTCCTGCTGTTTTTGTACTTATTACTTCTACTTATTTACTTACGTATTACTCTACTTTATTATTTCTCGTCCCTTTCCTTTCCGTGGTCCTCCTTCCGATCTCCTCGTTCTCCACCTTTTATCCATTTTCTTCTTTGCATTTTCCTCTCCTCTTTCTCTTCATTTTAAATATCATTTTCGTCTGTTCCCCCCTCTTCCTCTTCACTCGCAGTATTCTTTTCGTTCCCTGTTTCTGATTATTACCTGTCTTCTCCACCACTCTCCTCTGCTTATCCTTCTCCTCGCCCCTTTAATTCACACCCTTTATCTTCTTTATCTGATGTCTGATATCTTATGTATAAGAAGTATACGATTATGTGTATATATTATGTATATAATTATGCACTTTGTTGGTATTTCTTTATATCTTTTGTTTAGTTATGTAAGTTTAACCCGTGTGTTTGTTTATGTAACCGGTCTAGACCCACAAACCTGCGTGCTTATTTTGGTGCCCTCACAAACTTGCAAATATACATCATTATGCAGTTTTTTAGCTCTTGATTTTTTTGAAGTGGAATCAAATTGAAATTGAAAATAAAATTGAAGTAAAGAGTTAATGGAAAATATTTTTCAATCAATATCATTGCAATCTAATCAAATTGGTTTTCTATTCTGACAGGCATTTCATATGGGCTTTTGTTTTTATCTAGGTAGCAGGAATGCTATTGAGGCTGTTGTAGTGATATGAACGATGCATTGCAATGAGCAAGAAAAATGCTAACGCTTGTAAAATTATATAGTGGATTAAGGCTATGCTGTCTCATATCTGATTATTATTTAATGCTAATGTAAGTGCATTATCTGTTTATTCCATCGCTGTAGTAATATAAGTGCCTTATCTAATCATTCCACTGTTTCATTTATGTAAATGCTTTATCTATTCTATTAATTCTTTAATTAATGAAAGTGCCTTTCGTTTTCATTACATTGTTACATGCTAATGTAATTGCCTCCAGTACTAGCGCTTCTATTTCTCTTTCTCTATAAGAAAAACAAATTATTTAGTACAAAATTGCATTGTGTTGTAAATCCTACCTCTCACTATGGATTGTGCTAATTTTCGTTTAATGATATGAATTTTGCCATTTCTAACTCTGCGGGAAGTTTTTAAAGATGATGTAAAGCCTTTCCAGTCTTTCGTATGTTAGGCCTAAATAACGAATACAAGACCTATTATTCTTTGATTCGTACATATACAGTAGTAACCGTGGTAACTATACTACATATCAATTAATTGCCCTTATACGAGCATGTTGTTTGATAATGCCAGTTATTACATCCACGATGGAGGATATAAACTGTAAATATTACTCTCCATCACCTTGGCAACCACGGGCAAGTCAATATAACAACAGAAGCCTCATGAAATATTTGCAAGCATCGTGCAAAACCCGGATAACATGTCCGTGTTACCGTGTTTATAGTCTCAACGCAAGCTGCTAATTTGATTGATCGATTTTCACCGTCTTTACCCAGATCGGATACCTAAAATTAAAATTAATATGGAAACCCCCCCGAAGATAAAGTAATGTTCCGGCCAATCATGGTTTATTATGTATTGATTAAGCATTCAGTTAGGCCTTCTCCCCTCCATCATTTTAGTTCCACCCAATAAATTCTTTGTCGCAGCGTTGAAATCGTTTTATCCCCGTCGTTAATCTGAAATTTATGAATAGTTGGTGATCTGCTCAGGTAATACACTCTGTCTCGTTCGCGCCACTTGCAAGCATGTCGCGCTATTTTGTTTAAATTAATTCCTGGTTTATACCCCCCCCCCCCCTGTGAGTTACCGTATTTTGCTGTCGCCCCTTCATACATATAATGCGACTGTGCAAACACAAAAGCTCATATTCATTTTCTTTTTCTTTTCCATACATTCGTACAACATCACACACACACGCACACACACACAGACACACACATACACACATGCACACATTATTATATAGATATATGTGTGTGTATATCACATGTAACATGTACACAACATATACAGAGATACTCTCTAACATACACACGTAATTGTGATACCATTTAAATGAATATTACGATTTTACATCACTTGATTCTTAATATATTGATACATTCATCTGCTATGGATGCCAGTACTACTGTCATTTGAATTGTCGAAGTCACACACAGAACCATTCACAGTTAATCGGCATGAATAGCTTTGTCGTCATTACACCTCGTAAGTCGTTCACTTATTTCTGTTTAGACATTCTTCTTCCCACTCTTTGCTTTTTTAAATCATAAACTAAAGTCAATGACCAGCTCACCTAATTCGAATTGAAGGATGGCTAAATAATACCGCGCCGGATTATTGAGCGATTGTTAACTTACCAATATCGCGCTATTATTGTCTAGCGAAGTGGCTTAATCGTGTTAATGCCTTGCCGATTATGAAGCCGTCTATGTGTCTAGCTGTTGAGTGTGTGTGTGTATGTGTGTGTGTGTGTGTGTGTGTGTGTGTGTGTATATGTGTGTGTGTGTGTGTGTGTGTGTGTGTGTGTGTGTGCGTGCAGGGGAGGGGAAGGGGGGTAGGAGGGCTAAGGGCATCCCTTCCAACCCACGCAAAAGGATAGAGGATTACATCAATATGAAATACAATATGGTTATCACATGCGCACCTCACCCAAATGTCCAAAATCACCACCGACCGCCCCGGAACAAAACTGCTGCAGTTGCAACGAACCCATCTGACGTCATTATAGACTCATACGTCATCCCCAAAAAAACTAGAGCAGCGGCGCCCTCTCAGATAGCCCCACTTTCAGACGAGCGCTCATCACGTATTGAACCGTGTGGTGTCGAAACAAATCAATCAAAATAAAGTTGATAGCATTTGGTAGTAGAATTCGCGGGACACACAATGTAGGCCTGCGCGACGTTCGACATTTGAGAATACGATTTGAGCTGGAGAGGTTGAAACAGACGACCCGGCCGCGATCACCATGATCACCGTTTACCATGGTTGATGCCACACGTAACAACATGCCGATTTTATGCAATATCAGGGGAGAGAAGTCGCCGTGAGAAGGACTTTATGGAACAATATCTGCTGATTGTACGAAATTGATCATGGAGGAAATGTTCATTCTTCTCACGGATTACGTCACTGCTTTTCAACGTTTTAAAGTAAGTATCACATTTTCAACATACAAATGTATAACACATGCTATTCGTATTTGTCCTATTTCTCCTTGTAGTAGATTTCCGTGTCCTGTGCCAAGAACTTATCGAATTTGTGTAATTTGTGAAATCCAAAAGAAATTATATTTACTCAACGCTCAGTTTATCCGAACATGTAAGATTATTGGACAGTTTACTAACTTTTGAGAAAGAAATTGATAATATTTTTGTTTAGTTAAGGGAAATCTGTTACATGTTAGACCATGCATTTTCACAATGACACTGTGTATCTTCAATCTATAATATGCATATTGTATAGAATGTTACCATTCAATAATTACTCATTATCTTTGGGTAGTTGCAATTTTGTCAGATAGTTGTAGAGATAGTTACATTCGTTAAATTATTGATATTACTTTGTATCATGGTCTCTCTGAAAAACAACCTATTTGGCAATGTTTGGGGAAACTCTAGCATAATATATTCAAGCATCTGTATGGATATTAAAGCATGCTAGGGAATGTCAAATACATTCCAAGATGACAATTCTTTGATATCTCATGCTCAGCGCCGAGATCTAGCGGATGTCAACTCGGAAAAAATATTTTGTTACCACTAATTCCATTGAGCAGCATGTGATCTAGTGCAGGCATTACGGCATCCATTTTACCAATGAGCGGAATTCCCCCCGGGGGGTGGGGGAAGGGGTCGTGTCCCCCACCAATTCGAAGAGGGTGGACACAATATCAAATGTCCCCCACACTATTTCAGTCCTTTACCCCCACAATATGAAACAACAATACCCCCACCCCCCGCTCAGTGACTTGAGGAAAAACATGTCTCCGACCTTCGAGGAGCGATTCACATCTAGTTGTAAATGTGACTTACCTATTCCCGTGTGCCCTATTATTTCCTTAATAAAAATTCATGCAGTTTTCCGACTGGTTAAACGTTGAAATTGCCTCATTTTGCATTACATAATTTTTTTTTTCATCATAATTTGTTACAGTTGGTTATCAATCTCTGAAAATGAACACAGTCAAATCTATTCTTATAATCACAACAAATTAAAACGATAGTCATGCTCCTTGTTATTGTAGTAGTAAATTACATTTTCCATATTCCTTTGTTCTACCAATATTTTTAAAATATGTATATCAGAAAGCAAATCTTGCTTGATTCAACATTTTGGCTTTTTATCATTCAAAGTTCAGAAAAGAGTACAATCTGAAAATTGTTCTTTTTGTTTATATAAATGCTCTCCTGACAGTATTTACGTTATTTAATTTCAATATTATTACGTTGCTTTTATTGCGATTGAAAATAATTAGACTTTGACATCAAATCTTGATATCCATGATATCTTACACTTGGTGATTTAATGACAGAAGAGGACAATTTTTATGGAAATCTTGAATCTTGAACTATACCTGTGCGCATAATGTATGATGTAAAACAGTAGTATGAAAAAAAAAAATAGTAGTATGAATGTGTATGCTTGATGACATTTCATTTTATATCTTCACAGATGCCATATATGCTCCACGTGCTGGTTTTTCTACAAACTTTCAGTTATTTGTGTAAGTATTATTTTCAACAATCATGTTTGTAAACCCCATTTCGTAGCGAACATTGTCATATTCCTATGCCTTATTGTCATCGTTAGCAATCCACTGCTCGCCTCAACGCATCCCTGCGGTGCGGGGAGCTGTGATGTACGTTTTGCTTCAACGCATCTGTGCGGTGCGGGGGCTGCGATGTACGTTTTCTGCAGCCTCAGGAATAGGCTACAAGAACCGCCGAAGTGTGGACAGCCCGTTCAAAACCAAACTCGAAATGTAATTTCAATCTAATTCCGCTTCAACTCAGTTTCCAGCTCTAGAATTGTGTGGAAGTTCTTATACAATATTTCGTCCATTTCCCGTTGTATTTACACATTTTGATTCGTCGACCTTACCTATAACGTCACGGTGATCTTAATTTTACAAAGACATTTTAGGCATACACCCAGTAGTAAGGATATCGTGCTCCATCCTGTAAATAAATGGAAAACAAGTCGTATATTTACACGATGGAACACGCTATCCTTACCATGCTTACTACTGCGTGTAAGCCTCAAATTTATTTGTAAATTGAAATTACCTCAGAAAGCCCTTTCACTCAAAACTTGATTGTGAGAAGAAATACAACAGGGATACATTGTTTGCCATTTTCTCAACATTTATTCCACTGGGGATAGCATTTCCCCGTTTTCAAACCGTCCAACAATTAATGTCACAATGACATAACAGAAATACAATGAAATTCAAAAGGGCGATATCTGTACCCGCACTATTTTACAGGGAAGAGGGGAGAGGCTAAATACAAACGAGATACATGTACTAAGTAGGGGAACCCGGGTCACGTGACCAGCCGGGAGGAGGACATCCAACCGAAGTCCCAGTTTCCTGAGATTACGGATTCCCCTCAACAACCTCTCCTACTGAGAGCCCCTCCTTGCCATTGGGCAAACCGCTCTCCCCTGTTATGAACAATTAACATAAATATCAATAGCAATAAGCAACCTTGACAATTTTCAACCCCAAACATACATATAATAATTTCATATCAGGATGAGCTATGATGAGCTTCAATTCATCTATCTTGGCACTTATATCTACTTAATTACAGCGTCCAAGAAGGCTCTACGAGCCACAACCCTTTAGCATATTTTCAATTAAAGAATGCCAAAACCGAATTTCCAAATGAATCTTCAGCCCAAACCACCCAACCAAGACTTTGTTTCAATTAAGACTATAAGCCCATCCGGACAACTATTAGCTAATTATTACTAGCCCAGCTGCCAACCATTTATGAAATAATAGTCTACTGGCCTAACTAACCAGCCATTTATTGGAACATCACTAGCCCAACCAACCAACCAAACTTTGTTCCAATTAGGAATACCATCCCATCCAGCCAACTTTAAAACGAATCATACTAGCCCAGCCAACCATCCATTCATTAATGCTTACTGGTCCACCCAACCAGCCCTTTCTTGGAACATCACTAGCCCAACCAACCAACCAAACTTTGTTCCAATTAGGAATACAAGCCCATCCAGCCAACTTCAAAACGAATCATACTAGCCCAGCCAACCATTCATTCATTAATAGCTTACTGGCCCAACCAGCCAGCCATTCCTTGGAACATCACTAGCCCAACCAACCAGCCAACCAAAACTTTGTTCCAATCAAGAATACAAGCCCATCCAGCCAACCATAACCCGAATTATCACAAGCCCAGCCAACCATCCATTCACTAAAATCATACTAGCCCAACCAACCAACCATTTTTTCTTTTTTAAATGCATCAAGCTAAACCAACCAACCATAATCATCCTCATCACATTTTTGTTTTTGGCCACATGTCTCAAATCTATCCTCCCCGAGCCCTGCTGTGTACATTTCCATCCCCCTTTCTTTTAGCTCTTTCACTTTCTACCTCTTATTTCTTCCTTCCTTTTTGTCTGAAGGGTAGAAGGGTGGGAAGGCGGGAAAAGAAAAACATCCAACCCCAGTGGAACTTGTTGAGCATGTGAGGCGAATTCAGCTGTTGTGCCGCGCATGCTTAACTTGGAATGCGCGCACTTTACCGGAATCGCGCGCGATGCGCTTAACTAATAGTTTCTCTTTTGACCTTCTGCACTTTGATAGCGTAAACACTTTGACCCTGAACTATATATTGTTTACGTTGCATTCTCTCACAAATGCGCTGATTCGATAACTCGAATAATCGAATTGTGAGAAGAAATACAACAGGGATACATTGTTTGCCATTTTCTCAACATTTATTCCACTGGGGATAGCATTTCCCCGTTTTCAAACCGTCCAACAATTAATGTCACAATGACATAACAGAAATACAATGAAATTCAAAAGGGCGATATCTGTACCCGCACTATTTTACAGGGAAGAGGGGAGAGGCTAAATACAAACGAGATACATGTACTAAGTAGGGGAACCCGGGTCACGTGACCAGCCGGGAGGAGGACATCCAACCGAAGTCCCAGTTTCCTGAGATTACGGATTCCCCTCAACAACCTCTCCTACTGAGAGCCCCTCCTTGCCATTGGGCAAACCGCTCTCCCCTGTTATGAACAATTAACATAAATATCAATAGCAATAAGCAACCTTGACAATTTTCAACCCCAAACAGCCAATACAAACTATTTTTTTTTTTTTTTTTTTTTTTTTGCCTCTTAAATAGTTTTGTCTGTTTTGTTTCCTAGTTTGTTACTTTCTGCCCTAAATGGACGAACAATGAAATGAAATGATGTTATCTGTTGTCCCTTGGACCCATTCAAACAAAGCACACTATAGTCATCTCTTTAAGGGCATTTATCGAAGGTACTAACAATTCATTCATATTTCTCCATCAGGTCCCAAACCTTAATACCCAGCCAGGTGCTTAAATTCTCTGCACTATGATCACCTTTTCTGTGACTTTGCTGAGCAAAATTGAAATGAACAATATGATTTACAGTATGAATCCACGTTAAATCAATTAAACACAATCACTATGTTGAAGACAATACTAACATGTTTGCCTGTGTACAGTCGAGCTGCACAACCTCAACTAAGAGTCAGTCATTAATCGACTGTCCTATTTTGGTCGAACATCTATTTGCATGTACACCTTGTATTCATCTGTATAATCCATTGTTATCTTATTCTCTTTGGCATTATTCCATAAACTAGAAATATACATGTAGGTATACTTCACGAGCTGCCATACCAGAACCAACAACAACACAATCATGATAGCAGCGTCAACGAGCCATATCATGGTCCAGATAAGATTCTGCCTTGTTCTATTTACATGTGCGTGTATATACACTTTGCGATGATCTTTATATTCAGCTTCAATGTTAAAGTGTTGAGTCGTAAGACTCACATGCCTTATTTTGATGGGGTCATTATATTTAAATGGCGTTTTCTCAGAGATTTTAAGTTCTAGGTTAACCCAGCCATTCGAGCCGCCGTTGCGAAACTCTGTATCAAGATGTCACATCCACTGTCCGACAGGTGTATCCCGTCCCTGTTGAAGTATTGATGTTCTTGCGCGAAGAAGTTGTGCATGATGAACGATGCATTGTGCATGCGCCTGATCTTTCTTCTACCATATTTGTTCAGGGATTTCCTCACCTTATTAATCGCTGACTGCGAGTGCACTGTACGGCCATATCCATAGTAGAACAAACGAGGTATTATGCTTGAGAAAGAGATGTGGCACCCCGGTAATAGTTCCCGGGCTGTAGTGAGGGCATCATCTAATGCCTGTCGACATTGCTTGGCTCCATAGCGGCCGAGGTCATTCGAGCCCACGTGAATGATCATGATGGTAGGAGCTGGGTTGTACCTTAGTAAGTCCTGGAGAGCTCTCGGAAATTCGTGTAGGGTTAGGCCGCCTCTGCCAAACCATTTAGCCTCGCTTGCATTTACTCCCAGGTTGTGGTTGCCTGTCCAGGATGCCCTCTCTCCGGCTCTCCTGATGAAGCTATCCCCCAGTAGCCACAACCGTTGGGCTCCAGTACCTGTGGGGCAAACAAAAGAGCTCTCCGGGGAAGTATACATGTACATAATTCTTTTCACGATGATATGTTTATTCCTAGTCCACCCTATTCGAATTGTTTGTATTTAAGGAACGAGCATCAAATTGTGCCCGTGCTATAATTTGGTAATCACGATAATCGGTTTCTTATCATTATTTATTCATTCATTATCATTAGGTTTTGTTTTTGTTTTGTTTTTGTTTCTCACTGTATACATGACTTTTTTGAAAACTTATGATCATCTTACAATTCGCTTCATGCGAGAAATGAGGAAGAACACTCCCAATTCTATTAATGTAAACTACGACCATCCACGCTATAAACTTTGGAAGGAGGATATCTCTATTCTTATACGACTAGCACTCCCAATTCTATCAATGTAAACTACGACCATCCACGCTATAAACTTTGGAAGGAGGATATCTCTATTCTAATACGACTAGGGTCTTACATAAGACCTGTAGGCCCCGCTGCGCCATCGCCCCATCTCTTTTATTTTTTCTGTGGGTAATCCATTCAAGGCAGCAGTTGTGGCAGCACCAATACGAAATGAATGAGTGCCATAATAGGCTGATTGCACCCCTGAGAAGCTCAACACCTTAATCAGTACTGCTCTAAATTGGTACCTGGTTAATGGGGCCCCATTGGCATGGCAGAACAAAGGGCCATGGGTTTTGGGTCTCAGGTTGAGAAAACTATGCATTGCGGCAATTGGGCAACTGTTGTGTATGCCGTTCTCCCTTATGCAAAGAGTTGTTGATTTTCCATATTGATCTGTTTTTGAGAATCTTATCTTTACTAGCATAGAACGTGGCGTGCTTTGTTTCATGTGGATGTCGGTTACAGACAATACTCTGTCAGTGCCATTACCTTTACCTGCTGCTGTGAATTCACCCACCCGCAGAAATCCGAAAAAGGCTAATAGAAAGGCTGCATGAAATAGGCAAGCCTCGTATTGACAAGAGCAGACATGGCACAGGTTTGGGATAATTTTGACCAGCAACTCCCACGTGATTGGTCGACGGCAATCTGCACCACCCCGACCACGCTTACAACCTTCTATCATTTTTCTTATAAGGAAGTGATATGTTGGGTCTGGCCATGAATACATATTATGAATAAATGCCAAGGCAGAGACATGCAGTGAAATTGTTGATGGTGCCTTTCCCCTCAGAGACAGGTTGGCGATAAATGCCATCACATGGTGTGTCGTTGCGGGCCATGACGTATTCAATTTATTGGAGACACGAAAAGTTTGGAATGAATCTACTGCCCGCTGATACGAAGACCTTGTTCCTTCGGCCACCGAACGGGACAACAGGCGGTGGATTTCCGCTTTTATATCTGCCAGAAAGAGTTTGGGATTGGAGTTGGATACCTCTCCGCCCCCGGGGCAAGCCTGTGGAATCTCTCCATCTGCAAACGAGACAAGGAATCAGCGATAGCATTATCTTTTGTACCTATATGTACTGCGCGAATCATGATATCCTTGTGCAAGCATTGAAGTACGAACATGCGTATTAAGCGCATTATCCTAGGGCAGGGGGATGTTTGTTTGTTAATGATGCATTTTACTGCCATGTTATCTGTGTGGATCATTATTCTCCTGCCTCCCAACTCCTTTCCCCATATAAGTACGGCTAGAGTTATGGGAACCATTTCCTTCCACGCTATGGAGTAATCTTCCTTCAAGACGTGTTGAGGCCACGCACCACTGAACCACTTGTTCTGAAAGTAACCGCCAAATCCTATGCCTCCGCTTGCATCTGTGAATAAGTTCAAGTCCGAGTCAGTTGACCACTGCCTAGGCTGAATGATTGTAACCCCGTTAAATTGTTCCAGAAAAGACAACCAGACTTCGAGGTCAGCACGGGCTCCATCCGTTAAACGCTGTGAACCCTTTGACCCGTCTTCTGTTTTCAGGAGATCTATTAACCTCCTTAGGAACGCTCTACCTGGCCGTACGGCTCGACAAACAAAATTCAAGGAACCTATTAACGACTGAATATTCCTCAGATCCAAAGACTTTTGTTCTAAGGCCCTGCGGATTTTCTGTTTCAAGACTGCTACCTTATCGTCAGGTATCCGAACTTGCATGACACTGGTGTCAATCTCCAGGCCTAGATATGTCAATTTTGTACAGGGCCCTTCCGATTTTTCCGTAGCCAGAGGGACTCCTAGTTCCCTGCATACTGAGCGAAATTCGGTTATTATTCCTACACATTTAATACCTCCTGCATTTGCCGACCCTACCGCTAAAAAATCGTCCATGTAATGAACTATCCTATCTGTTCCTAGCCTGTTCCTCACACAGAATTCTAGAAATGAGGAGAATTTTTCGAAATATGCCGGTGCGCATCGGATCCCCATTGGTAAACACTTATCTACGTAATACTTTCCTTCAAATTTTATTCCTAATAATTCGAAGTCCTGGGGTGATATGGGTAGTAGTCTGAATGCCGATTTTATGTCTTCTTTTGCTAACTCGGCCCCTATTCCCGTCCGAGAAACTAGATCTACGGCAGTATCAAAGCTACTGTATTCTACTTTGCATGCGTCATCGGCTATGAAATCATTAATTGAGTACCCTTTCGGATAGGATAAGTGATTTATTAGCCGAAAATCCCCTGGGTTCTTCTTCGGGACTAGGCCAATTGGGCTTGCTCTCAAATTTTGAAGGGGCCTTTTCTCGTATGGCCCTGCGTAGCGTCCTAAAGAAACTTCCTTGTCGATTTTCTTTTTTGTCGCTTCTTTATTCTGATCTGCCGATTTCAAATTTGGCAGATCGGCAGGCAACCGAGGGCCGTTGTAATTCAATATGAAGCCCTGGGTGAAACCGGTTACTAAGAATTGAGCTGCCTTTTTATCGGGGTATCTTTCTAATTCTGCTACTAGTCTTTCTACTTTAATGGGAGATGGCGCTAGTGAGTGTAGTTGATGATCTTGTGTCGACTTTACGTTAACGTTATTATTATTGGCCATTGATGTTACTTCGTCAGATTGATCCCCAGTATTTAAGTTTTCTTGTATTACTAGACTATCTACTAGATCTGCTTTATGCGGTTTGGCTAGTGATCGCCTCCCGGGCCCGCGGGCAGGTAACTTTCCCGTGGCCGGTATTGCCGCATGCCAAGCATTTGTGGAGGAATTTGCACTGCTGACGCTCACATTTTCCCTGTCCGAAGTTAAGTGCATAGCATACCCCGGGACCGGGCTGGCGAGCTCCAAGCTGTCGGCCGCCCAGCCGGCGGGCTGGTTGACTCCAAGCCTGACTTTTGGTGCCCGGTGTTCTGGGAAATTGGGACTGAAATGGTCTGGGCCCGCCTGGCCTCCCCGCGCTTGGAGGCTTAGCCGCGGGGGTTCCTATTGTTGTTAGTCTAGGCGCCCCACCCCCTACAACGTGCATAAGCCACAACTCTCCATCGATACTAGCCCATGATCTGTTAGATATTGATTTGCGGGAGCGAAACTCCACATCATAGTCCCGCCATCCGTACCCTGTGTATTTGCTCGATGCCGACCGTATGAGGTGGCAATATTTTAGGATCTCTTGTGCGCAGTTTGGATGTGCCTGCAAATAGACACTCGCAAATGTCAAAAAGGCGTTTGTCCATGCCTCAATGTTGTAGATCTTGTTTCTTGCTGTTACTGTTGGTTTAAGCATGAGTTGTTGTCCCGTTTGAACTACAGTAAAACTCGATTGACACTGTTCCATTGGAACGTGTCCCTGCCCTCGAGCCGTCATCCCCTGATTGCCTAGTAACCCGTTAAAATCAACGTATTCTCCCTTCCATATTTTTTCTTTCACATTGTGGGGGACCGTGATACCCAGGGTTTCTGTTTGGGGCGACATTGGTCCGATTGGAGACGGCATCGGGACTTGTTGAGACTGAGGTTGATATGGGGATGGGGATTGAAATTGAGACGGGATCGGTTCGTTTGGTTTGGGATTTAGATCTAGGTCTAGATCTAAGTCTACATGATCCCCCAGGTCTGGGTTTAGACCTCCATCCCGCCCTTGAACTATGGAAGGGAACGATACGGTAGGGACAAGGGCTGAATTGGTCTCTACGCTTTCATTAGATCTAATGCCTGTAATGTCAAGCTGACGGTTGTTTGTCGTAAACTCACCCGGCTGTGTCGCGACCGAGGGTCGTCCCGCCGACTGACTGGGTGATGCTGCCTGGGCCGCTGGCGCCTGCTCCACCGTCCCCGGGCCGGTCACTGGCTGATCTTGCGACACCGACTCCCTTGGCATTGACGTTGACGTATATCTCCCTCTCCTACTACTAGTAGGCCTCGAGCTAGTAGTACTAGGCCTTGTCACTCTCGTGCTGGGTCCTCTGGTAACACTGGTGTTCCGTGTTGATGCTCTGGTCTCGCGACTTTTGCGTTTAGTCAACTGCCCGCCTCTTTTCTTCCCCATTGTCACAGTCAAGTTCGGGCTTGATCGAGCGCGGTAGTCCGGACAGTCTGTAGTGTAGAGTAGATCTAGACTTGATCACTTCCAGAGTTATACCAGGCGATAGTGTGGGCTAAACCATCCTCGAGGAACCAGCACGGTAAAAGTTGTCTTGGTAATAAAAGTGTTCAAGTGTTAACGTGAAAATTCCTGTTCCTAAAATCTGGGAGAGCTAAAAGAAAAACATCCAACCCCAGTGGAACTTGTTGAGCATGTGAGGCGAATTCAGCTGTTGTGCCGCGCATGCTTAACTTGGAATGCGCGCACTTTACCGGAATCGCGCGCGATGCGCTTAACTAATAGTTTCTCTTTTGACCTTCTGCACTTTGATAGCGTAAACACTTTGACCCTGAACTATATATTGTTTACGTTGCATTCTCTCACAAATGCGCTGATTCGATAACTCGAATAATCGAATTTTAGTTGGGATGTTTTGTGCGTTAAACGAAAAAAAAGGACGAGCGTGAAACACAATGATGCTCATTTCTTTGACCATGTTGACCTTAATTATGAAAATAATTTCCAACCCGATCCAACCCCAATCCTCCCCCATCTGATCGACTCCTGATTTACTAGGACTTTCCCGATCTATCCCTCCCCGATCCGAATCACTTCTGTCCAACCGGCATGACCCCAATGTTCATCCAGTGCAACCCATTCCGCCAATCCTTCTAATTCTCAACTTCTCCTCCCCCACAACCACCCTTCATACAGCCTGTCAGAGTACCACCGTAGAATTCAACGACTCAACGTATATCATCTCGTCAACCGGGGTCACCCATGCAGATGCCGTAGCAGCTTGCGAAGCAGATGCCGGTTACCATTTGACCTACATACAGACGGAGGAGGAGGAGTCCTTCCTAGTGGATTCCCTCCCCACGACCTCCACCGATTACTGGATCGGCCTCCAAACGGACGATGATGGCGACCCGGTGTGGATGGACGGGTCGCCGATGACGTATGATAATCGCGGAGATGACTGGGACAATGAGAACGGGATGTGTATGCGGATGAGGGTGACGAGTCAAGGCAAATGGCACGATCGGGGCTGCGACTTCCAATTTGGATACATCTGCGAGAGAGAAAGCCCGACAACAGGTAAGGGTCTTTCAGCTTATTGTTACATCGTAATTGGGAAAGTGTTAAGGCAGTCTAGCACTGCGGAAGCTTTTAACAAATAAGCATGAATAGTATTGGTTAAAGGTTATGATCATGTGGGAGTATAAACCTTTAGCATGGCACTTGTGAATTCTTTCACCATTAATACACACAAAACCCATAGAGTCGCGGGCGGTTTGTCACGTAAAGTATTAAGAAGGGTTGTTGACTCACACACATGATCATGAATTGTAATGAAATCCTCTATAAAGAGAAGGAGGAATACAATTAAGACGGATGAGATAGCGCATGACAAGGGGAAGGGGAGGGAGAAAGGGGGTTTAGTGTGTGGCCATTTTGAGAGCAACCAACGGCACCGTTCTTTTGACTCCATTTCTGTACAGACCCAGCGGACCCGAGGCCAGTCCAACAGAGTACTGCCTACAGAATGCTTGGAGACGATACCGCCCTCACCGCCGCACAGACATATCTACAACGCACGCCCTCAACGTTCATCAGGTGTGCAGCTCTTTGCCAGAGAGAGGAACAATGCACGGTGTTCACGTTTACATACACGAGTAAGACGTGCTCGCTTGGTGGTCCAAGTGTAGATACATCAATTTTTGAGAGACGAATTGGCGCACGAACATATCGTTCTACTTGAAGTGAAAGGAATACCCGTCCATGTGCGTAAAAACCATTCAACCGATGTGTAACATGTCTTAGCCCGTACAGACAGCATTCCCCCGGAAACTTGTTGAAAATGCCTTTTCTGAACACTAGAACCTTTCCTAGCATATAACAGAACCTTTTAGCATATCAGTAAGCCAGTTCATAGTTACATCATGGTCGAACACTCCACTGAATCAAGAATGACTAGGGATTTGATCATGAAGCTGTGTAGGTGTGTTATACAGCATGCCTATATACCAACACTAGAAGCAGGTGCCCATGGTGGAATGTTCTTTCACTACCTTCTCAAAGCTGAATCGCTGTTGTCGTATCTGCAATATAATGGGTATAAACTGTCTATGGAATTTCCATATTTCGCTGTGAGTGGTACAATTGACCCGAGGTCATTCGTACCAGTAATAATCTGCTCATGCGCACATTGCAACTATAAACTCGCTTATTGCCAGCGCCCAAATGCAGAAGAGTTGCATTATGGGTATATCATCGCAATGCCGAGGCACGCTTCGATCGACGTACACCACACGGACTGTTCGGATTGTGAGGAGTACCGCTGGTCTCTTCCAGGTTTCGACGATGAGGGCGTATGCAACACAGCAGATAATTGGACGAGACGTTCATTGGTTAATCGCGATTTGTGGGACCGGGGGAATATAACTGGCTCACATGAGTGGTGAGATAAATACAGAAGGCACTTTCAGAATCTGAACTAGTCTCAACGCGCCGAAATATATTATTCGTTACCCCGATGTACATTAACCATTGTTTCTAATCTTGGACAATTCGTGAGAGGAAGAAAAGGAGATTAGAGAGAAAGAGAAAGAAAAGAGTTAATGGGAAGGAGAATATGAAACGAACAAGATGTAGTGTTTTTATATATACGGTGAAATGGTTTTAAATAGCATCAGAATTCCAAAGAGAAAAAGGAAAGTTTTAGTCCTCTAGGCTTCAAGAATGTTAGTAATGGAATTTCCAGTGGTGATGCACCATATCAAACAAGCGTAACCCCACATTTAGAACAAATACTTGGTCGCCCAGTGATCCAGTTAGGAATTTATATATTTTAATGTTTCTTTCAATGAATTTACCCCCTTTTGGTACAAGTATAAAAGGACTGAAGCCTTTTTTTGTTCGGAAAGTAATTAGAGTCAATACATGAATGGATTATTTTTGTTTGATAAAGCATGGTTGAGATTATTATCATGGTAAATGAAACTTATATGAAGCGAACATGTGTCCATTGATCTTTACATAAATGAACTTTTTCCATGGATGTAACCCCTTTTTTAACCATTAAAAGTACACAAAATTTACATTAGAGTTCTTTTCTTTCGTTAAGAGTATTTCTGTAGCATTCATGACGCTTCCAATTGTAATAACATTGTAATGGAACAAACAAATAGATTTGGTGATAATTGAATAATACTATGTCGAAACTGCAGAACTCACGTGCAGAACGTACATAATGTCCTTGCCATATTCATTTATCTGGAGTGACGGTGCCTGTTAGACGAGACTGAATCATTCATGATTAGATCATTTAATTGAAACCTTGATTCGCCCATGATAGTCATCAACCTGCCCAAGCCAAAATTGGCCCACCGAGAATGATTTTGTAATCGCGATAATCTTTATTAGTAAACGAATCGTTCTTGTTTTCATGTATAGCACATGAAACTAAATGGTCCATATGCAAAGTGGCAGAGAACGATGAATCTAGTCTACGTTTAGACAGTTGATTACACACGTAGTTCTCAAATAAAGAGAGAAAACATAAGTTCGTCGTCGTCACAGCATATTCTAGTCAGAGCGTAGCTTCCTATACGGCAGCGTGGTACAATCGTCTGTTTTGAGCCATTCTAGTTGCTTTCTCCATAGTACCAAATGCCTTCCTCACTGTTTTGTCGCATTTACATCTTTTACACATTTACATGAAGCCTTCTTGCGCTTCACCCATTTCTGTCTCCAGTTGATGAGTCATTCTACTTAGAAGTATCCGAAGCATGATCTTGCTCGTATGACAGACGAGGAAAATTTTCGCAAAGTTCCTATAGGTATGGGAACAAACAGAGCACGACACCAGTCAATAGACCATTCACCTGTCTGCCATTATCTTCACACAGAACGTGGGCACCAAAGTTACTGCTGATTTCCCACCAGCGAGGAGTAGTTCTCCTTGAAGGGCATCACATCCCGTGACTTTCCCCTCTGGAGAGCCTTCATTGCCTCTTCTACTTTAGATCGTAGTGGGATCAGGCAGCTATCATCTCATGGCCCAGTCCTTCACATTGGCAGACTTTCCTGTACTTCCTCCCCATCCTCATTTTGTATAGATCACTATAAGTATAGTATTCTTGCCAGCGACGAAGAATGTTGGTTGTCTTTGTTGAGGTACTTCCTTCTCTGTTCTTGATAACATTCAAACGAGGTTCAAAATTTCTCGTCAGATTTTTTTTTTTTATTTCACTGTACACTGTTTTACTGTTGGCTGCTTTATTGTGTTCTTCTATACTAGAACACTTCTGTAGAAGATGTTGCAGCTTTTCTTTTCGGCATCCCTTTTTAATTTCCATGGTTGCATTACGGTAATCCAATCTAGCCAAACTAACACATCGCTCTTTCACGCTTCTTCTCTTCTCAATAAGATTGAGTGTCTCGCCTGAGATCCTGTCAGATTTGTTCCTGTTTCTCTGGGTTATTTGTTTTTTCTCTGTTGTGAGAGTTACCTCCTTTGTTTTATCCCAAAGTTCATTGGGTGTCATCTCTTCTGCTACAGCTGCTAGGGCCTGATACTAGTTCTGTATCTATACTGAGTAGGTAGCTGGTGTGCATGACACATCAAATCTCATGACTGGTTGACACTTCCTCTTGGATTTGACTTTGCATCTCAAATCTTATCACAGTTGCTGATGATCAGTTCCGCAGTCTACACCCGGAAATGTACGGGTGTTTCTGACACTTGATCTCCTGGTCCTCCGTACAAGAATGTAGTCAATCTGGTTCCGTGTTGTTCCATTGGGAGCTGTCCAAGTCTCCGTTTGTGGTGTTTAAAAAGAGTGTTGCAGATGCTCATACAATTCATTGGCCACAGCAAATAATACTAGTTGTTTTCCCCTGTCGTTTTTCTCACGAAGCCCACACTGACCAACTGTAGTTTCCTTGCCTCCTTCAAAAGCTTCACCTATTTTCGCAATAAAATCTCCCATCAGGATGACAACGTCATTTGCTGGTGTTGAGTCGAGTACTTGTATGCTCTCATAAAACCGACCAGCCTCCTCATCAGGAGATGTGCTTGTCGGAGCATAGGCCTGGATGATTGTGATGTTTGTTAGTTGACATTATAGTTTAAGTGTTCGTATCCTATCACTAATTGGGTTATATCCCAAGAGAGATTTTGCGACATCATCAGTGAGGTACACTCCAACACCCCCATTCCTGTTTGTTCTCTTCCAGATTAGATAAGCATCCCCCTTCCACAGGACGGAAATATCCTTGACCTGCATGCCCATCTGTGTTCTGCAATGCCCAATATGCTGCTGTTATAGCGCTGAGCTTCAATAATTACCATCTTGAGCTTTCCTGTCTTAAGATTTCTAACATTCCATGTTGCCACTCGCATGCACTTACTTAGCCGTATTCCACGATATCACCTTCAGACTGGACATCCAAAAGGATTTGGTGCACACCCGTAATCTTTAGAAGTAGTACGTACATCAACAAAGGCTCTTCGCTAGTAGCATTTTCTAGGACTTCAGGCCTGGTAAGCTACTCTCTGTCCTAAATAGGTGATATTATATTCCACATACTAAAAATGTTGCTATATGATTGGTCAAGAGTTGATCACGTGATGAAGCGTAGTTTTTCCCATCTGATCACCTGAGAAGAAAAGTTCGTTACACTGTAGGTGATAGTACTTTTTTGAGATGGAAAGTTCGTTACACTCTAGGTGATAATACTTTTTGGTTTCGCTGATCTCTTCACGCCTCACAGTCCTAACGCGTGATCAATATTTTGAGTACGCGCGAAATAAAAGTGCGTAGCTCGGACTATCGGCGCAGACGACACCGCGGTGCGCGCGCGGAAATTAAAATTTTTGGTTATAGCGCGCTGCGCCGCGCGCGTACGTACAAAGCAGTGCAAGCCTTCCATTTCCCCCACACAGTATTTCACCAAAGCAAGTGTGCAATTCTCTACCACCTCGTACCAAAATTGACCGAGAATTTCATTTGCCTGTAATTCATGAGAATTATGAAGAGTATTCTCGGAGGATCTATGTTCTCACCGATACCGCACAGGTAAGAGAATTTCGATTACTTCTTGCTTTTCCGTCAAAATCTTACAAATTAGCATCACCATGTCATAGTGTTCGTTGGAATTTGTAGAGTCTATATAGAAACGTGCACAAAGTCAATTTGCTTCCGGGTTTCGGAGCGTCGCGTGAATATGTAGCCGCACCGACACGAATGCTTTTGTACGTTAAATTGTCATTTATTTTATAGATTGTTGGCATCAGATGTGGAATATAAAGCAAATAATCAACTTTTGGTTTCAGGCAATGAGACGAACTATCACTTCCTCGGCGATCTGAATGTATACGCTATCTTTCCTCAGCTAAAAGCTTCGGAAAGATAGCTACATCCAGATCGCCTCGGAAGTGATATTTCGTCCCATTACCTTCACCGACGTTGATTATTTGCTTACTGTATTCATTTCCTTGTGCTGCCGATTGGGTGTGTAAGCGATAAGACTTAGATCATGCTGTGGTAGGTCGCCATTTCTTTCCACATTCGCAGTGCCCAACTAACTATGGCAATAGTACCAGCCGTTGACAAGAACATTTCATCCGCCTGCTACAACTAGCCAGTCACCATGATCGATGGTTGTCTGTCACCACACGCTGTTTTCTGGTTCTTCGTCCTGGTGCCAGCGAGGGGCCTTCCTAGTTTTGTGGCGCTGGATGCTCGCCAGTTACAGTGTAGGTAAAAACATCTTCGATGCGTATTTTGTAGAACTTAGCCGAGGCCACAACTAAGCCCACGCATGACCATCCTACTCCTACCATTGCTCATATATTATGTAAATATCGCAAAAATCAAGGACACGCAATTTGTTAAGACGCGTACGCCGTAATTAAATAAATGACTGAAAATATCCACAGCAAACACTTTTAACCCTGTACGTGTTCCTACCCTCCTTATACCTTCTTTATGGTTCCCCTCTTCCTGTTTTATTTTAATTATGACTTCCTTCAACTCCCGTTATTTCTCATCCATTTTCCTTCCCAGGTCCTCTTTCTGATCTCCTCCTTAAAGGGCATATACTGTACAGGGAAGACAAAAAACCCTTTAAATTGTGATCGTGAGCAATCTTCTTGCCAATGGTCTTAAATTCATGTATTGTCCATTTTAGAGCTTTGCTGGACGTTATTTGCCCTGAAATGATCCACATGTGAAGAGATTAGTGATTAAATCACAGATCCTCCAAATGTTCGGGCCGAACAATTTGAGGATTTGTGATTCAATCACTAATTACTCCAAATGTGGATCAAATGAGGGCAAATAACTTTCAGCAAGGCTCTAAAATGGACAATACATGATTTTAAGGCCATTGGTAAGAAAATTGCTCACGATCACCATTTGAAGGCTTTTTTGTCTTCCCAGTACAGTATATGCCCTTTAACCTTTTCTTACCCCTTGCTTCTTTTGCATTTTCTTCTCCCATTTGTCTTACTTTTAAGCATCATTTTCATCTCTTCTCCCCTCTTCCTATTCATTTGCAATATTATGTTCGTTCCCTATTTCTGATTATTGCTTTACTTCTCCACCACTTTCTTCTATTAATCTTTATCTCCTTTGTCTGACGTATAAGAAGTATACGGAGTACATAAACAAAGGCTAGGCTACGACCCGACGACAGAATTATAGACTTGCCACATCCAAGTCTGGTCGCATCCGACAGTGGTAAGGCTGGCTTGAGTCTGTGCTTAATTAACTAAGTGAGTAGATCATTGGTAGATCTAGACCTCTATTGCTGTGGGATGAGCTAGACGTTAGACCTATCCAAAGTTCGCAGCGAGGTTGCTTCAAATCATTTAAAGGGAGTATACTGTACTGGGAAGACAAAAAGGCCTTCAAAAGGTGATTGTGAGCAATCTTCTTGCCAATGGTCTGAAATTCATGTATTGTCCATTTTAGAAACTTGCTGAAAGTTATTTTCCCTCATGTGATCCACATTTGGAATAATTTGTGATTAAATCACAAATCCTTGAAATGTTCGGCCCGAACAATTTGAGAATTTGTGATTTAATCACTAATTACTCCAAATGTGGATAATTTTAGGGCAAATAACTTACAGCAAGTTTCTAAAATGGACAATACATTAATTTAAGACCATTGGCAAGAAGATTGCTCATGATCACCTTTTGAAGGCCTTTTTGTCTTCCCAGTACAGTATACTCCCTTTAACTTAACTTGTTAGATCGAACGTTACCGTTTACCGGCTAGCCAGTCGATCAGTGTCTAAGTCATCAAACGTCGCCTCAACTTTCCCCTCACCACAGCTTGTGAAGCTTTCATCAATATAGTTCAACTCCACTCCAAAACTGTGTTTCCCAAGATAATTACGACACTTCTTGCAGCCTTTTTTTGTTGTTTTCCATACGTTGTGGACCTAATTCTTGTGGTACAGCATTCGACGTAGAATTACACGTTCACGGGGGCCGCCATTAGGGCCATTCTCATTGGGCTTAAAAAATCAAAAAGTTAGAGTGAAAGTTCCCTAGCAACCATAGTAACCATGCTACCAGCCGTCCGAAACATCGCATGAAAAATAGCAACTCAGTGTGCAACTTTTCTAACATCGCACCGTTGCTTCGCGATTTTTGTAATGAGAACGCTCACAGCAAACGAATCGCGATTTTACTTACTGACTTCCGCGTCCGCGCGCTCTTCCAGTAGCGCGCATTAACCCCGGGGGGGGGGGGGGGGGGGTCACTCTCCACATAGCCTGCTACGCACCCGCGTCCAGAAAAAGCGTCGAAAAGGGTCCCGTTTCAGGCACTCCGGCATCGTCGACGTCTTTGGCAAAAAGGGTTGCATTTCAGCACCATTCGCTGGTAAATCGCCGTTTAGGGTAGCCTTTTCTCACTCTTCACGCCGTTTAGGGTTGCTAATTTGGTTATGAAGATTACGCCGTTTAGGGGTGCAAATTTAAGTAGATCTACGCCATTTAGGGTTGCAAATTTGGGCGAATTTGGGGGAGACCCGGGAGCAGACCTAAGCCATAAACACCATGAAAGGCGTGATAGGGGATACAAAATAATCCTCGCACACGCCGGTGTCACCGCGTCAGGTGGCACCAGCGTCAGATGACCAGATTTTTTATGGTGTCGCTGAAGAGACCCACAGATGGAAAAAGATGCATCATGCTAACGCTATTGTTTGTAGATATCCGATGACTAGAAGACACCATAATAATTTTTTTATTGATCGTCACCTGACGCGGTGACACCGGCCAGCGCATCATGAGAGTTACCCCCGTACAGTCCTAGCTAGTCTCTTACACCCGGCTCTATACTAGGCAGCACGCGTTACCTATACCACACGCCCACAGGTCGGATAGGATGCTATGCTATATTATATTGCTAATACAACTGTTCCGGGCCTGTTTGAAGCGACTATATGCTTGGCTGCAAGGCTGCAAATACCCTGCGCGATTTGCGCGGTATTTTCCGTTTTTGCAGCATTTTGCACTTGCATTCAATAACTTAGGCTAAAAGATGGCTATTGCCTATTCAAAGTGGCTAAGAGAGGTGTCCTTGAGAGTAATCATGTTGGCCTTACTTTCAATAACTTCAAAAAATGGAATTTATACCTGTTGTATTTAACATCAATTTAACATCAGTCATCAGTATGGTATCAAATTAATCGATTTCAATGTTCACGCCATTTAGGGTATCAAATTAGGGGATTTCCCTGTTCACGCCACTTAGGGTGGCTTTTCTCATGGGTTACGCCCCCGTTACGCCATTTAGGGTTGCAAATTTAGGTAATGTAGTTACGCCATTTAGGGTGCATTTCTGAGGTCGGACACGGGTGGGTAGCAGGCCACGTGGAGAGTGACCCCCCCGGGGCATTAACTCTATGGTAGCGCGCGACAATTGAAATGTGCGATCGAGCTAGCTGCTAGATGCTGTGCTACAGGCTAGGCTACTGGCATATTTTTACATCCCACTTCGCGCAAAACGAATTGCATGCTGGGAATGGTCGATCGAGCGTGCTGGGCATGCGTAGTTTGTTCCGAAAACTCGCGATATTCTAACATTGCGAGTTTTTGGTGTAATGAGGACACGATTGTCAAACTTCGAGATTTTTTGTAATGAGACAATTTATACGCGCAAATGCACGTAAGTGTCCCGGACCAGCTGAGTCAGCCAGCTGCGTAGCTTAATCTGAATTGACTTTGCATGTAAGTTGAATGACGTTTGCAACTATTACTTTAACGCGCAAATCCCGTACGGTAATTGCCGCAGAAGCTTTGGTCCGCTTAGTGGCGATTGCCTTTTGATCAAGCAAGTGACGTCATTTACAAGTTCCCGGATGGTTCAATATGCAGACATACCGCACTCTGCTTTAGCACGCGATGGTGTGGGAAATTTCTAGCATAGTTCAGACAAAGCCTGATATTGAACGTGTCTTCGGCAGAATGACGCGAATGACGTAGGCCTAATACGCAAATATAATTGTAGGGCTGAGAAGCCCAATTCGTAAAATAATTGCAACCATCGTGCAAAATCCGGATAACATATCCATGTTATCGTGTTCATAGTGTTCAATGCAAGCTGCTAACTTGATTGATCGATTTTCACCGTGTTTACCCGGATGGGATACCTGAAATTAAAATTACCACGAAAAAGCCCCGAAGGGAAGGCAATTACCCGGCCAATTATGGTTTATTATGTATTGATTAAGCGTTCCGCTATAGGTCTTCTCCCCTCCGTCATTTTAGTCCCACCCAATCAATTCTGTATCGCAGCGTTGAAATTGTTTTGTTCCCCGTTGTTTATCTGAAATTTATGAATAATTGGTGATCTGCTCAGGTAATACACCCTGTCTCGTTCGCGCCACTTGCAAGCATGTTGCGCTATTTTGTTTAAATTAACTCCTGGTTTATACCCTCCAAAGGAGTTACCGTATTTTGCTGTCGCCCCTTCATACACCTAGTGTGGCTGTGCAAACACACAATCACACATACATTTTCTTTTTCTTTTTCATACATTTATAAAACATCACAGACGCACACACACATACACACATAATTCTATAGATATATGTGTCTGTATATCACATATAACATGTACAAAACATATACACATGTATTTACAGAGATATACTCAAACATACACACGTGATTGCAATACCATCCCAATGAATATTACGATTTCATATTACTTGGTTCTTGATATATTGATATATTCATCTCATAAGGATGCCAGTACTACTGCCATTTGATTTGTCTAACTCCCACAAAGAACCATTTACAAAAAAAATTGTCGTAATTACACCTCGCACGACGATCACTTATTTCTATTCAGACATTCTTCTTCCCACTCCTTGAGTTTGTAAATCATAAACTAAAATCAATGAATAGGGGGGTGTTTTACCAAGCTGTTCGTAAGCTAGGAACGACTTAAAGAATGACTGGTTGCCCCTTCTAATGCTAAATCACATTCTCAATGATTCTGATTCCCATCAGCTGAAGTTCAAATCTGATGTTTATAAATAAAAATTCTTGTTGTTAACAAGTGTCTGAATACAAAGCTTATAATTTGTAAAATTTGATTAGGATTGTTGGAAATAAATTCCCAATATGTTAAAACAGGAACAAAGCGTGGTATCGCATTTAAGGGATCACCAGTCGTTCGTAAAGTCGTTCGTAGCTTACGAACAGCTTGGTGAAACATCCCAGGTCACCTAATTCGAATTGAAGTACATTGTATGGCTAAATGAAACCTCGCCGGATTATTGAGCGATTGTTAACGTACCAATGGCGCGCTATTATTGTCTAGCGAAGTGGCTTAATCGTGCTAATACCTTGCCGATTATTAAGCCGTCTACGTGGCTAGCTGTGGTGTGTGTGTGTGTGTGTGTGTGTGTGTGTGTGCGTGTGTGTCTCGCAGAACGATGTACAGACGGATAGTTGATCGAGAGGATTTTATTGAGGTTTTCCAGGTATGAGCAAAAACGCAATACCGCCCCCTCTAGCCCTTTAACGTTGAGTTCTCTGAGAATACGTCATGACAAACGGAAAGAGAAGGAAAGGTGGATGTCAAGTTAATTGGGAATCAACTGACCAAGGTTCTAATTCAAAAGTTAACGATAAACTCTGCTACTTGGTAACAACAAAACAAAAATGTAATGCTCCCAGAACTGAAAAAAAACTTACATGGACTTATGAAAAAGATAAATGATATCTGCCAAACATTTTTTTTTAGAATGGAAATGTATAATTACAGAGTAATGAGCTTTATGAATATCAGAAAAGAAATATTGAAAAATGCCCATTTGTTTATTGTGGGGTCCCACCAACATGTTGTTTTATGGGTTAGCTCACTTAGCTGTACAAGGAAAAGCATGTGGTAATTGCACGGAGTCGCCGCATATAGCCATTTCGTAATTGCAATTGCGCATGGGCAGATTATTGCTTTTAGTAATTAACCTCAGGTCAATTTCCAAACTTACAGAGTAAAATGGGAATTCATTAGATAGTCAACAACATTTCAATATATTACCATGCAAATATGGCAACAACCATTCAGCTCTGAGAAGGTAGTGAAAGAACATTCCACCATGTGCATCTGCTTTTATTGTTGTTCTTGGGAACACTGTAAAATGTCTTTACATCCATCATCCAACACAACTTCATGAAAAACAATCCCAGTGAGCAGTCTAGTAGTATTTATTCAGTGCATTGTCCGACCATAGTATAATTACGAAATGGTCTAATGTTCACTCCTAACTATCATCGATCGATCGCACTCGCACACATACATGTAATATATCTTTGGTCCACGCCCATGCGTCATACATGAACTAGCTGGCTCAGCTATCCAATCAGGAGACAGGGTACTACTGTCATCGGTAAACCTGTTTTGGAAAACAAAAATCGCGACCCGGTCGCGATCACAGCAATCACCGATTACCATGGTTGATCCCACACATGGTGACATGCCGATTTTTGTGCAATATCCGGGAAGAGACGTCGCCGAAAGAAGAACTTCGTGGAATAATCTCTGCTGATTGTACAGAATTGATCTTGGAAAAGATTATAATTCTTCTAGCGAATTACGTCAGTGTCTTTCTACGTTTTAAAGTAAGTATAACTTTTTCAATATCAATATGTTCAATTAATGCTATTCGTTCAAGTCCCATTTCTCTTTGTAGAAGAAGAATTTGTCATACCAGGGAGGTGTTAAAGGGAAAAGAATCTCTAGCATAATATATTCAAATATCTGTATTGATACGAAAGCGTGATAGTGAATGTCAACAACATTCATTCATAACAATACTTTGATGTCCCGTAGTAAGTGGATGTCAAATGAAATATCTTTGATTGCCCATTATATCTGTGGACGCTTTGTTTCTTATCAAGTTATTTCGCAAAATTCGGGAAGTCAAGGGAAAAACATTAAAGATCCTTTCCTAAGTTTGTATCTGAAAGATTGAGGAATGTTGAAAAACATATGAGATATTTTCTTTACCTAAAAATTTATTTATTTTTTCACCTTCCGGATTTTTCTGATATTGTTGAATTTAAGTATTGTAAAATTATAGCTTAAGCCGTGTATTATCGTTTGCGTGCACTTTCGTGCAGGGTCCCATTGCATAAAACTTACCTTTAATGGTAACTCTGACATCAATGGTAGTACCGCTCGACACTCAATCAAATTCAAGGCTTCCACAGAAGTTACCATTGTTAGTAGTGTTACCATTAATGGTAGTGTTTATTCAACAGGGTCCTAGTGGAATAATTTTTCATGAAATACTTGTTTATACTTCATGCTGGCATCTGTTATGCTCACGAAAGTATTGATGACATTAAAAGAACTGGACAAGTAAAACGAGACTACTTTTGTTCTCGCTGAGGAGCGATCGTAATTTTTAAAACATCTGAAAAACATATGTTGAGAACACCTAACTTTACGGCGGGGTCGAGGAGCATGAGTTCAAAGAAGACAATTTTTGGTTCTCATTCTTCCATAAGAGTCCCTGGTCACAATTTATTAGTTACATGTCTCTATCTGCATTGGTAAAAGTTTGACAAAAATCCGTCAAAGGATAAGAAAGTTATGATCTTTTAAAATTTCAATTTTGTTACTTCCTTTTTCTAATACAGTGTAGAATTGTTTTCTTGACAGTATGTACGTTGTTATATCAATGTTGTTACGCTGCAATTACTACGATTAAAGGTAATTAAACTTTGTCAACAAAGAGTACGGTTTGGTATCGTTATGAATCTGCAACTAATACGTGTGTGTATGTGTAGGTATGCTGATAACGAGTATTATGAACGTGTATGTTTGATGACATATCATGTTATATCTTGGCAGATGACATACATTCTTCATATGCTGGTTCTTCTACAAACTTTCAATTATTTGTGTAAGTATTAATTTCAACAGTTATGTTTGTAAACCGCGTTTCGTAGCAAACATTGTCTACTGTATAGTCCTATTATTGTCCTCGTTAGCTTCGCGGCGCTCGCCTCAACACATCGTTGCGGTGCGGGGAGCTGTGATGTACGTTTTCTGCAGGCTCGGGTCTGTAGGCTACAGAAACCACCGAGTTTTGGACGACCAGTCAAAAATTCAACTCGAACTGTAATTCCACTATACCTGTACTTTAAAATTGTGTGGGAAGTTCTTACACAGTATTTCGTTCATATCCCGTGGAATTTGCACATTTTTATTTGTAGACCTTACGTCACGGCGGTCCAAGTCTGTATACACAACATTATTAGCTACATTTTTAAAATAATTAGCCTGAGGCAACTGAAAGCGAGTTTACTGTTGTATTCAACAGGTCGATGTAACGTAGCGGCGTAAACTTCCCAAACAATTAGAATTCAATTAGCTAAATGTGTGCAATTTCCTGGCCCCTTTGTCTCTTGTAACGTGCCGATGGCGGTAAGCACCGTTGAAATAACTTCATGCTGAGAGCTCTGTTGGTGAGTTTCATGGTCGTTACAATTGGTGGTGAGTTGCATGATATAAAACACATTGTGCCTGCAACTAATGTATGCATAACGATTTTCCCTAGTGACGTGAATGATACAAAAAGTAGCACGTTGCAACTTATTCAAAAAGAGTTACTTATGTCTTTACGTAGTAAGCAGAACTCCTATAGTTCGAGATATCTAACGGACCAGTTCTTGCCCAGGACAATACATATTCAGTGAATTTAGGAAACAATAACCATTCAAATTATGAGTAGACAAAATAACGTAATGATGACGATAATGCACAGCTGGTGTTAGTGCATGCAATCATGTTTGCTATCACTTCAAATTCCATGCAAATTCCAATTCGGTGAATGTCAAGCCAGACTTGTACTTATCTTGTAATAATGATGATAATAACTTTGATTTATATCGCGCTTTACATAAGAGATTTATAAAAAAATGATTTACAATTAAACGAAATAAGACCCCCCAAAAAACACAGATTATCAAATATAATATAAAAATTAATGTAACAATTTAAGAAACTCAGTTGAGAATGCCTTTTCCAATAGATTGGTTTTTAATTTTGACCTAAACAAAGGTTATATTAGTTATGGAAAGGATGGAGGCTGGTACAGATTTCGTTCAAAAGGAGGCTGATATCATTAGTCTCCAATATATAGTGCGTTTAACGAAAAAAACGAGCGTGAAACAAAATGATGCTCATTTCTTTGACCTTGTTGACCTTGATGATTAAAATAATGATTGTCCTTGGGCCACTCATGCCCAAACCGAACTATCCGAACTATCGAGATCCAACCCGTACTCCTCCTGTGCAACCCGAACCATTCCGATCCAATCCGAATCACTCCTGCTCAACCCGACATATTCCGTTTCAAAATCCGAATCACTCGTGCCAAACTCGAACCATTCCGATCCAACCCACGCCACTCCTTCCCAACCCGAAATCTTTCATTGAAATCCGAGTAACTCATGCCCAAACCGAACCATTCCGATTCAGTCCGTATCACTCCTACCCCACCCGAAATATTCCGATCCAATCCGAATGACTCATGTCCAAACTTACACATTCCGATCAAACCCGTACTACTCCTGGTCAACCCGACATATTCCGTTTCCAAACCCGAATCACCCATGCCAAACTAGAACCCTTCCGATCCAACCCACACCACTCCTGCCCAACCCGGAATCTTCCAATTAAATCCGAGTCACACATGCCAAACCAGAATCATCCCTATCCAAGCCGAATCACTTCTGTGCAACCCAATGCACCGCAACCCTGCCCAACCTGATCGACTCTTGATTTGCAAGAACTATTCCGATCTACCCCCCCCCCAATCCGAACCACGTCTGTGCTTCTGTCCAACCAGAACACCCTCAACATTCATCCGGTGCAGCCCATTCCGCCAACCCTTCTAATTCTCAACTTCTCCTCCCCCCACAATCACCCTTCATACAGCCTGTCAGAGTACCACCGTAGAATTCAACGACTCAACCTATATCATCTCGTCAACCGAAGTCAACCATGCCGAGGCCGTAGCAGCTTGCGAAGCAGATGCCGGTTACCATTTGACCTACATACAGACGGAGGAGGAGGAGTCATTTCTAATGGATTCCCTCCCCACCACCTCCATCGATTACTGGATCGGCCTCCAAACGGACGACGATGGCGACCCGGTGTGGATGGACGGGTCGCCGATGACGTATGATAATCGCGGAGGTGACTGGAACGACCAGGGCGGGATGTGTGTGACAATGAAACGTGGCAAATGGCACGATCGGGAATGCGACACCGAATATGGATACATCTGCGAGAGAGAAAGTTCGACAACAGGTACGGGTCTCCCAGCTTATTGTTACATCGTAATTGGGGAAATGTTAAGCCAGTCTAGCACTGCGGAAGCCTTTAACAAATAAGCATGAATAGTATTGGTTAAAGGTTATGTTGATGTGGGAGTATAAACCCTCAGCATGGCATTGGTGAATTCTTTCACCATTAATACACACAAATCCCATAGAGTCGCAGGCGGTTTGTCACGTAAAAGGTTAAGAAGGGTTGTTGACTCACACACATGATCATGAATTGTAATGAAATCCTCTATGAAGAGGAGGAGGGAGACAATTAAGATAATGAGATGGCGCATGACAAGGGGAAGGGGAGGGAGAGAAGGGGTTTAGTGTGTGGCCATTTTGAGAGCAACCAACGGCACCGTTCTCTTGACTCCATTTCTGTACAGACCCAGCGGACCTGCGGCCAGTCCAACAGAGTACTGCCTACAAAATGCTTGGAGACGATACCGCCCTCACCGCCGAACAGACATATCTACAACGCACGTCCTCAACTTTCATCCGGTGTGCAGCTCTTTGCCAGAGAGAGGAACAATGCACGGTGTTCACGTTTACATACACGAGTAAGACGTGCTTGCTCGGTGATTCAAGTGTAGATACATCAATCTTTGAGAGACGAATTAGATCTCGAACATATCGTTCTATTTGAAGTGAAAGGAATACCCGTCTGTGTGCTAAATGATAAATTGCAATGATCTGCAAGGCAATATGATATGTCTCATATTTTAAGCATTTTTTTTTTAGCTGTTTATCTGTTTTTCCCTACTGTTGTTGTAATCCTTAATATATCAGGGTTTTATTCCAGTTTGATAATTAGCTGGGGCAGCGGGCATGGTGGAAACTGTTCATACCTCACGCAGAGCATAGTATTCGTTAAAATAAATTGAGAATTATTTCTCAATTTGTCCAAATTTTCATAAGCTTCGTTGTCTCTCTTTCTCCGATATGATGCTTTTACTGACATCACAATATTATTAATAATATTTCTCTCTTCAATAAGCGAGTTCATAGTTGCAATGTGCGCATGAGCAGATTATTACTGGTACAAATGACCTCGGGCCAATTGTACCACTCAGAGTAAAATGGAAATTCCATAGATAGTGGACCACGTTTAAAGCCATTATAATGCAGATATGACAACAGCGATTCAGCTCTGAGAAGGTAGTGAAAGAACATTCCACCATGTGCACCTATTTCTATTGCTGTAAAATAACACACCTACACAGCTTCATGATCAAATCCCTAGTCGTTCCTGATTCAGTGGAGTGTCCGACCATGATGTAAATGAATTGGCTTGTTGTATGAGTTTTCACCAGTCGAGAAATGAATGCATAGTTTGAAGTGAACCCTGTTGCTTAATAACCAATTAATGTTGTCATGGTCACAGCAAATAGTGCCCTTTTGTTTTTATAAGCCGCTATCATGTCTCCATTGGATCGCTAATCCGTGATCCTAATTTCCATCTACGTTCGAAATGAATTGGTGCATCCTATTGTTGTAAATATGACAAACTACAGGCGTGTTAGTATATTAGCCCACCGGTATAATTAAGAACGACCTGATTTAAGCAGATATGAACGAATTGTTCTTGTGGCTGGAGAAAAAGTGTGTGTGTGTAGGGGAGGGAGTGGGGGTATGGATGCTAACTAAATTGAGGTTGTGACAAATATTTTAGTATATAATAGAAGATTCCGTTAATTCTGATATTGAGTAAATTTATTGTTAGCGTGTCAACATCCCACATTGATTTTCTCTATATACAATACTGTAATAAAGTAAAATACATGATTTCAACAAATACTGAAATGTGTTCAATTTCAAGTTCAATTTCGTTTTATTCATTGCAAATCATAAAAACAATAATAATATGAAATACATGTCATGTATCAAATTGATCATTTAAATATATAAACATTGAAATAGTGGAATAGGAGACTATAAAGTAAAATACTTGTAAGCAGTAGCTCCTTCTATATACAAAATTATATTATTTTTTAAGGTTGACTCATGGTATACAGCATACATTATTATGAATACATACATACATACATGTGACAGGCGGAAATTAAATTATTTACACGTAATGAAGTATTTTGGATTGATAATTCTATCCTCGTTGGTTTCTTACTCACGTCCCTCGTGTCGAGCCAAAATCATTCGTGTTTTAAGATGCACAGTTCATGTCTCTCTCTGACTTATGGCCAGTGTTGCCAAAAATTCTCAGCCCAAGTAGCGGTAAGTAGCCGTAAAAGTCGCCAAATTTATCAAAACGTAGCCCAAGCAGAAATATCGCAACTTCAGGGCTGTACAGCATGATGATACTAGGTGAAAATGTATGATTCGCATTGGAGACATTAGCTAGTCAGAAGTCACTAAAAGTAGCGAAGTACCGGCAAGGCTTTATAAGTCCAAAGTAGAGCAATCTGGCGCCTCAATCGCGGCTTTGGCAACATTGTAGCTCTTATCTAACTTGTTTTCCCACCAGTCCGTCTGTCTATCTGCCGTTGACTTTGTCTCTGAAGATAATGTACGTGGTATACGTATGCACATGTTCTGTGTATGTATTACGAATGTCTTATGTGAAGTGTTTAAGAAGTGTGTGATGTGTGTGTGTGTGTGTGTATGTGTGTGTGATGTGTGTGTGTGTGTATGTGTGTGTGTGTGATACGAGGGTTAACCTCCTTAGTACTAAGTCAAGGAGCGACCATTGATATATATATATATATATATATAACGCAGTGAATGAGCTCATGGTAATTAGATGGTTAACACTCTTAGTACCATGTTATGAATATATCATTGATTTATAACACAGTGAATGTGTCAATGATTGAGATGATTAACTCTCTTGGTACCACGGCATGAATAGAGCATCGAGTTTTAATAATGTGAATTAGCCCGTGGAGGGTTCACCCTCTTGGTACCAAGTCAAGAAGAGAGTATTGATATATATAAAACGCAGTGAATGGTTCCATGGTAATGGCAATGTTAACACTCAAGGCATGAACGGACCACTGATTTATAACACAGTGAGTGAGCCCATGGTAGTAATCGTGGTTGAACCGTTTTGACGTCATCATCATCATAACAACTCATTAGTAACCCTACCCGTGCCACGGCTCTATAGAGTATGTGTGCAGAATTGATTATAGATATGCACACGCGGCATAAAAAAGTTAAAGGGATAGTTCACCGTGAAATCAACTTGGTTTTGATGAAAGCAGAAACATAAAAGAAACATATTAACGCAGGTTTAACGAGAGTTGGTCGAAGCATTAGAAAGTTGTGATCCTTTGAAATGTTGATTTTGTGATGTCAGGTGCGAGGTGCCCTCCCATATGTTGTGTGCTGTATTATTTCATATATTGCTCTTTTGTGTTTGATAAAAGAATCATTGTGTGTGTAAAAACGTGTTTCTAATGACAGGTAAAATGACGCATATCCTTTTGAGAAAATTGAAATTTAAAGAAAATCATGGGAGAGTATCTCACACGTGACGTCACAGAATCAAAACTAAACACAGTCATAACTTTTAAATCCTTTGACGTAATTTCGCCAATCCTTCACTAATGATTTTCTGCCATGTTTCTTCTACTATTATAATAATCAACTTAAGTTCAGGGTGGACTATCCCTTTAAGGGCCCCGCAACCTTTACCACCGGTACCCCTATACCTTTAACTAACCCCAATATTCATTAATCTGTTAATTAGAAGGTAACCAATTCAGCACACATCATCTGTTTCCTTCAAGTGGTCAGGGAGTGGAAAATCAAAAGTCAACAGCTCGTCCGACCCTCTCATTTGGTCATGATGGTCACGGACAAGGCATTGATTTACCATAGTTTACTCTTCGACTCGAGTGTAGCAAAGTCTATTGGCTCCTTAATTAAACTACCTGTGTATCATGTGTATCGACCAGTACCCAGAGAGGGAGAGTAACTCACGTTTTATAATGGCAATGGCAGGACTCGGAGCTATTTGGAGCACTCCTGGTTACTCTCCAGTATTTCTCCGAGAAGAAATATATCAATTAAAGAAGAGCGGGTTTGCCAAAAGGCGCTTAATCCCATTTTCATCAAAACGCATTTTAGTGTGAAAGTTTATCATACACACGGGTTTTAAAATTAAAGATATAACCTAAAAAGACACAGAAAATGTGCATTGGTTTCGGTTAAAAAGCCAAACACATGCACAGATATGCTTCCTGAGATTGATAATAGTGATCCTCAAAAGCAAACGCTACAATATGGTCAAACAAAATGAAATTGTACTAATAATTCTATCATCAATTTGCATGTCATATTTATATCCTAAGAAACTTACTGCTCACTTACTTTCTATTGTTATTGATTCAATGTCAGTATATATATATATATTATAGGTTGCGATGGTTAAATCAAGAAAATAGGTTGCGATGGCGCTGATTTCTAGGTGAAGACAAACAAATTGAATGAAACGCCGGAGAAGAAAAATTATTCGAATTTTCGGTCATAGACCTTTATCAAGAATGATTGAATGAACAATTTACACAAAGCATGATTACGTACATATGTAATAAGCGCCCCTAGTTTCAGTTCAAAATACGCTCGTTGTACGCAATCATGTTTTTGTGTAAATGACCGAAAATTCGAATAATTTTTCTTTTCCGGTGTTTCATTCAATTTGTTTATATATATATATATATATATACATATATATATAAATGTGTCAAATTAATAATATACAACAGCTCTGGCAACTCTTTTATTTAAATATTTTGTGAAAGAAATGGGTGAAGATGATATATATACACATATATATATATATATATATATATATATATATATATATACATCCCTTTTGCTTTTGTAGCCGAATTATCAGCTTGTACGAATCTTGCTGTAAATGTGACAGGACTGGCTATAATTCAGGCTACCTTAAGTAAGGAAGGAAAAGGAAGAAAAGCGCAAACAACAAATAAAGAGTGGGGTGGGAGTGAGTAGGTTGGGTGGAAGGAATATCGGTAGAGGGCGCAGAAACTACTTATGGTGTGGAGCTTTCCGCTGATTTATAACGGCTGAATAAAGCTACGCCAACTATTTGCCTTAGTACAACGTTACAAATGCGCAGTAGAACATTTAATTGAAATATTTGTTATTCCATAATCATGTAATCCCACCTCCCCACAATGCTCTGTGCCGCCACACCGTATTAAATTCCATCGCTTGCTGCATATCCCAAAGATGCATTGGCACTTTGGTCATCATAGAACTCAATTTCATTACATCATTATCATGATTACCTGGAGGCTATATTTGCACTGTGAGTGGGATTGTACTCTTCATTTTGATCGGATTGCTGGATATAATTAATAACCGACGCGTTTCTCACCGTTATTGATCGTAATTAGTTGCCTATATACAGTGTGAAAAATTAAAAAAAAAATCAATTTCCCACGTTTCACGCTGTCTGATGCTCTTACACCATTTACACGGAGGTCGTTCACCTGAGGCATGTGACCGAAATATGTGTCCATAATCTTAATCTGTATGGGGTGAACATTAATCATAGACGCCGGTATTTTGAATGGACTAATTTATGTTAAGTGTTCACTTGGTAAAGCGCTTTAACTCGGTGGTAGATATTATAGTTTAATGTTTTGGTATTTCTTAAACTAGATGCTCAATCATGTAATCACATGGATGTCAACTCCAATCGTCCATAGGTCAAAGGTCAGTGGGTCATAGACGGACATCGGGCATGGAGTTTCGCTGCTTCCTCAGTGGTTACATGGACCTGCATGCAGGCAGCCGACCCCCATTCTCCGTGAAAGCCAATAGATGACCCCTTTACAATTATATCTTTACCTGTACCTTAAATGCTCTAGATCACTTTCTCGTAGTTATTACAGATTAAATAAAAAAGTCATATTAACCTGTAAATATGCTAAAGAATGCTTTTTGATTTAGGATAAAGCGACTACTTGATTTAATTCGACAGTTTTAGTTGTTTGATGGTGTCAACGGCATGGGAAAGATTCATCACGTTGAGTGTAAGATTTAGACCACGGTTCAAGCAAATTCTGTGGAGTATAAGCAAAAAAGTGATCATGATTTAGGGCGTACACTTCAAAGAGCAAGGTCCAATCAAAGAGGTATTAGGTTAACTCGAGACAAATATTACGCGCGTTCATTATTGGCAGGTTAGGGTCAAACTCCGCCAGCTTTCGACGACGATTATGCAGGGCAGAAACCGGCCCTGTATTTGCAGAGCATTCTGTGATTGTCTGTTCGATTCTTGCGTTTCGCGCAGAGTGATAAATTTACCCGAGCTACCAGGGTTGAGGCCACGGTTTAACCTTAATCTCATTAAATCGTGATTTATACCATAGTAACTAGAGTTAATTTAGCATTATCATGGGACCTTTTTGAAGTGTACGCGCGACAAAATTTGATAAGGCCGTGGACTAAATTCTAAAACCCCTTTCGTGATTTTGGCCCGTTAAAGGTATAGTTCACCCTGAAAAAAGAAGCAGACACATGAAAGAAACATATTAGTGAAAGTTTGAATCGGTCAAGGAAAGGAAGGTTATTAGATTTTCAAATTTCAATTTTGTGACGTCACGTGTGAGGTGTTTCCCCGTATGTTGTGTACGATATAATTACATAAATTGTTCTTTTTCTGTTTTTGACAACGAAATTGTTTTTTTTATACAGGTATGTTTGTAAAAACGTTATTCGGATGATGTATGAAATACACAGGAACAAGGATGGAAAGTTTTTTGAGAAAACGCAAACTTTTTAGAACAATTGTACACAACATATTGGAGAGCACTTCACACGTGACGTCACAAAATCAAATTTTTAAAAAAATCTTTGACCAATTTTCATGAAACCATCACTGATATGTTTCTTTCATGTGTCTGCTTTTAATGAAGCAAAACTCATTTCAGGGTGAACTATCCCTTTAAGACCAGTGCGACAGACCTTTCATGAAAGTACCGGGCGCGTATGAAAAACGGCACAGCTGATTTATGAAAACCACTTCTGTCCTAATGGCCTTTTTTTGCATCAGCTTTGTTTGTTTGTTCTTTTATTACATCGATCAAATTAAAAATATCACAAGATACGCTGAAATGGGCTATCCGCCGTATCTTGTGATATTTTTAATTTGATCACAAGATACGCTGAAATGGGCTATCCGCCGTATCTTGTGATATTTTTAATTTGATCACAAGATACGCTGAAATGGGCTATCCGCCGTATCTTGTGATCAAATTAAAAATATCACAAGATACGGCGGATAGCCCATTTCAGCGGTAATAAAAAAGCACCGCTGTTCTTTCATAAGGTATAAAGGCAAATCCCAAATGACATTCTGTTTTGTACAATCAATCAAACTAATGTACCCACTATGTACGAGACACACTAATTATAGATGACGTGCATGTATCATTGGGGAGAAAATGTCATGGCACATGCGAAGTTCATACAGCTCTTAATTAGCAATGTCTTTCTTTGTGTTTTGGTCATGATACAGACAAAATGAGCGAGTTGTTATGACGACCGATCGTTTCATATCCCCCAAAGACATTTTGTTTTGAGCAATCAATCAAGCTAATGAACACTTTGTGTACCAGACGGATTGATTATTACTGTTAAAAAATGATTTCCTAAACAAAAGCCGATACATATATCTTAGTAATGTGGTTTTAAAACAATGATTTTTACTCAACACATTAGTCGTATCAAAATCAATGTCTGACTGGTATCCACCCCAAGGTAACGAGCCACAATGGATATGCATGGGTACCTGGGCGATGGGGGTGAGGGGGGGGGGGGGGGGGGTGGAGGGGGGGGGGATGGAGGGGGGGGGGCACCAAGGGATATACTGTACATGTACTGGGAAGACAAACAATCCGATCGTGAGCAATCTTCTTGCCAATGATCTTACATTCATGTAATGTCCATTTTAGATTAAGTCACAAATCCTCAATTCTCAAATCCTTGAGGATTTGTAATTTAATCACTAATTACTCCAAATGTGGCAATACATGAATTTAAGACCATCTGGAAGAAGATTGCTCACGATCACCTTTATGAAGGCTTTATGTCTTCCCAGTACAGTATATTCCCTCTAAACATGACTGGTTACCTGTTCTTGTGCTAAATCAGATTCTCAATGATTTTAATTCCCATTAGCTAGAGTTGAAATGTTATCTTTGTAAATCAAAATTGTTGTTGCTAACAAGCGTCTGAATTTAAAGTTTATAATTTTTCAAATTTGATTTGGATAGTTGGAAATTAACTCCCACTTTGTAAAACAGGAACGAATTGGCGGATCTGATTTAGCGCAAGAACAGGTCACCGGTCGTGCGTAACGAACAGCTTGGTGAAAAACCCTCTAGTAGGATATCGTGCAGCAGACCAGGAATACTTACCAGAATGCGAAGATGGTACACATAATGTGTGTGAATGATACATGGGCTTTAATAGAGGTTTTCGTTATGGATTCACACCTTTCACCCTAAGTGCGTCGTGACGAGTTATTACACTTACTCGTGTTTCGTGATTCAGTGTCAATGGGTGGAACGCACTCTGCATCTATCAACTGTTGCTACTCGGACGAACCTCGGACAAGCTGTGGATTTATCTTTGGTAACGCATTGTTTGAAAAAAGTGGATAAAATGTGCTGACAAAACGGAAACATTTCAGTCTGCGCACTGCAAAATGGGACATACCCTCAATTCCATTCAAATAGACATCCATTGAACTTTCACTTGGGTATCGTGGCATTGTCCGAGGTATTGTATTCAAATCATTTATCGGGACGCACAAACCTAATTAATTATTCAAACAACATTGCCAATATATACATATGTACTCTGTTGTCTGAATAGACCATTTTCGTTATGTATGCAAATTTTATTCACGTCGTTCAAACTACGTTACTAATGGTAACCACAAAGCTTGTCCGAGGTTTGTCCGAGTGGCAACAACTAATAGATTTAGAGTGCGTTCCATTCATTCAAACTGAATCACGAAATACAGGTGGATGTAATAACGCGTCACCTGGAAGTTATGGGAAAGTGGTGAATACATTACGAAAATAGTTTATTGAATCAAAGGATTTTTTTGTCATCCCTAATCCAATGTATTAAAGTAAACCTAATATGGATTATTATCAATAAAGAGCTAAAAATGTATTTTTAAGCCTGCAGTATTATTTGATTTAACGAAGGCGTATGCATGACATGATGTCAAGCGGCTGAGCCCAGTATTTTGATGATTGACAGTCTTCTTTCAGAAAGCCGGATATCCCTTTCTTTATTTTAATCATTTCTTATTTTCTCATCTGCCTTTTGACAGGGAAATCAAAATGAATATATAATGCGCTGCAAATGAGCTTTCTAGCAGTACCAATTCCAAAAAATGATAATGTATACTTTGGATAAATAAAAAGTAGACCGTCATGGTCGCATTTTGTGATATTACGTGATTTTGACAAAAAGACCGAGGACGCACATTGAAACCACAACCCTGAGTTTGAATATTTTTTACCATTCAATTCTGCCATGATCAAACAATAAACGTCTACTGCACAGAAAGAAACCTCGAATTTTTTTTCCGGCACGCACAGTGGTTACTAAGGCAACAGAGGTGGATGGGATACCCCAATCCTATACATCTTTCAAGTGCACCTCGCACAGGGGAATCAACTTTAATTGACTGATTATGTCAGGCGATTGATATTTGCTTGAAACTCGAGGCTACTGCTCGGCTATAATCAGTCATGATTGAAAAAGAAGTAATAATGAAGGGTTTACCTCTGAATGTGATGCCCTTTGTGTCTATTGCGGCACATCATTCGAGCAGCTAGGCATCGTCAGAGGACACATCGTGGTGAGCACATCTTATACAAGTCCTAAACGGATCTTCGGGAATTAGCGACTGATGGGCGCATTCAATATTTAACAACTTTCAAAGGAGGAGGATATAAAAGCTATGACTTGCCAGGTACAGATAATTTTTATCTATGTTTTCGTTATTCTGTTCTCTCTCTCTCTCTTTTCTTTAAACTTCAACCTTTATAGCCAGACCAATGGGACTTATGTCCAATACCAAAGGGCAGAATACATCAATGCCCCATGAAGAGCTAAGTATTTTGTATTTTTGAATGAGATCAATCAAAATTGGTCTAACTATATACCGACAAGGAAACAAGAGTTATTCAAGATTATACATATATTTTAAGAGTAGGTTTATGGGAAAAGAGATGATGGCAAATTATTATATTGTCGATAATGCATGTACATTATACATTATATAACATTATACATAATTGTGTTATTTTCTCGTGAAATGACATGCTTGATGAAAATCTACCAGTAATTTGTTATGATTAAACAATTGTCTTATAACTATTGTAATAATAAAAATAAATACATATGTTGTATTGGTTGAACTTTTCCCTCCTGATAGTTCCCCATCTTTCTACCTCTAGTAAGAAAGAACTATCAGATCGTACAGGCCATGTTCACTTCCCTCGGCCAGTCTGATGTTAAAAGGCTCATCCTAACACACCCTTAGTTGTGATAAATAATAAAATACATACATTAATGGTTATCGTTCTTAAAAACTATGCAGTTAAGTTTCTTGACACAATTTCGTTTCTTACGATGATGTTTGATTATAAAGTATAGCTTATAGCCATTTTTTTTTATCAAGACGAATCAAGGATATTCTCGTTTTTTCGTTAATACAGATTCAGAAGCTGCTCCTTGTGGTTCTTATATCACGAAATATAAACTTTTCAAGAGGATCATGTGAAGGTAGGTTATCCTGTAGATTAAACGACTTTAGCCAGTATCCTCAATGGTGGTTTAACTTAGACGGCGTACTAAACGTCGACTCATCTTATGTGCACAAAACACTCATCTCATTCTGTCACAAATAATTCATTTTTATCACAGAACCACAACTGTGGGTGATTTCAAATTTTCTCTGCAATTATTATGTGGACAAACTTACCACAGTGAGCCCGATGACCAAAAAAAAAAAATCATATTAAATTCCAAAATAATTTTTCATATTGTTTTATTTGGCGTTCCATAAATTCAGTGCAGGTTAAGTATACTGTTTGCATAAAACGTCTGATCAGAATACGGGCATTTGGTGATTAAAAGGTGTTGTCTTAGACGTGTATAGGCGGAACAGGTGAAAAACGCATAAATAACCCCAGCTTCGCGAAACATTTAAGGAAGAAGCGTCTTAAGACTGTAAAGAGGCAAGCTACAAACAAAAATGCTTTCAATCCTGTATTTTGAATTTTTATTTTATTTGATATATGCAATACTCGTGGTTCATGTTATGTTTTTTCCACGATAATTCATTTTGTGTGTTCTTAGTGAGTTTGACATCGTGTCATCCTATTATATTCACCAAAAAATAGTTCTGAAAGCGATCTGAATGTATACGCTATCTTTCCTCAGCTAAAGCTTCGGAAAGATAGCTACATCCGGATCGCTTCGAAAGTGATAGTTCGTCCCATCGCCTAAACCAACGTTGATTATTTGCTTAATATCACGTCTGGGCCCGTAACATAAAGGTTTTCAATAAATCAGTCATATGACTGACCAGCAATCAATCATAATTTGTCTTTCAAAGGGCAAATAATCATAAACGATTTTGTTACGGGGCCCAGAAGTGATATTGTGATATTACACCCAACACCATCAACAAAGCGTTAGATTTAGCACATTTTATGTACGACGAAATAAAGTGGTGTTAATTGAAACACTTTTGATATCTGCGTTGCATTTTTCACCTCAGTACCTCTACCAATAAGATAGTTGATCATCAGAAAGACCCCTGCCCTGTATAGATTTACCCAGGGTATCGCCTTGCTTATGTTCTTTGCTCACGATTGGATTTGTCTATGAAAGCTACATTATCACTCTTTAAAAAAAACACGAATAACATTTATATGGTGTATTTGTGATTTGTTTAAGTTGTGCTAATGCGTTCTGATATTTCACTTTTGATTTAACTCAAATTGTCGGTCCTTAAACCATATACGATAACACCATAAAGACGTATTAATTGGCCAATTCCTTTTCTCTTACCCCCTATAATATTAGAAAATGATGTGTTCCCCCTCTTGTGTGTGTGTGTGTGTGTGTGTGTGTGTGTGTGTGTGTGTGGAGGGGGGGGGGGTTGACATGTCAGTAAACTTGGTTTGATATACTTTTTAACAATATGGTGACTTTGTTACTCATGATTCACAAATCGCTAAAATGTGAATAATTCATCAAATGCAACATAGCGATATAACCGAGAGGTTTGGGAGATTGCAAGCAGCCATGTTTATTTTTAGTTACTTGTTACTGCACAGTGCACCTTGTGCGCTAGGGCAATTCCTATTTGAAATAATACATGTACATGCAAAACAATTTTGCACTACTAAAAAGAAGACATAAGGTTCTTTTTTATAGATTTATCTTTTGTTTTGCTTAATTTTTTTCCTTAGAATGTTCCACCGGAGGGGTATACCTCTTGGGTTCTTGCTACTTCTTTGAGATGAACCCGGTCGAATTCTCTTCGGCTGAATTGTCCTGCAATGTCCTCGGGTACCATCTTGTTTACATCAACTCACAGGAAGAACAGACAGCCATTGAGAGTGCAGCGTCCATTGCCGTCCCCGACTCGGACTTCTGGATTGGTCTAACCAAGGATGTAGACGGAGATATCATCTGGCTCGACCAATCAGCGACGGCGTATCGTAAGGTGTCGGATTCCTCGAGTTTTGATGACGGGACGACCTGTTTTCGGATGAAACACGATAGCAGCTATCGATGGCACGATGCCTCCTGCGTAGCCTTGTATGGATATATTTGTGAATATAGTAAGTGTTCCTCATTTATATTGAAATATATAAAAGATTGTAATGTAGTTTACATCGCCTCGAATAAAAAACAAGGAGACATTTATTCTAAAAAATTTCTCAGTCTGCTAGTCGACAGTGGCGCCACCGTATGGTAATTAGTCACAATACGTAAAGCAAACACACGACCCAAATACAAACTCAGAAAAATGCATCGAGAGAGAAAGATATTTCAACATGGTAATCTAATTGTCAGTTACGAGCAAATCGTTCATCTGAAAATTATAGCCAATAGATTGATAGATCGCAGAATAAAAATAGCTCTCCCTCCTCCCTGCTTCAAAGCCTAATTAGCATAATGAGCTAATTTGCATATGTTTTGTATTGAGTTAAGTGCTCAATTCATCTCAGGAGGGCTAAATTTAAAAAATACCATTTTTCATGGGTATTTGGGGTCAAGAATTCTGTTTATGGCATTTATTTATACATACAACCACAGATTCAGTGTAAAATTCAAGATTGTTGGCCTTATTTTCATTTTTAAAGGCTATCATTGTGTATTAATATTAGCCGGAATCACATGCTTCCATGTCTATCCATTGGTAGGGCTAAAATGAAAAACAATACCATTTCTTGGGTATTTTGAGTCAAGGATTCCATTTATGACATGTATTTACGCATACGACCATCGCTTCATGATAAAATCCAAGATGGCTGCCCTAACTTGCATATCTAAAGTCTATTATTGTGTACTGTATCAATAAACAGAATCACATGCTTCCATGTCTATCTACTGGAAGGGCTAAAATTGAAATTAATACTGCTTTTCTAGTTTTTGTGGTAAGGGATTCCATTTATGACATTTATTTATTCATGCGACCATCGTTTCATTGTAAAATCTAAGATGGCTGCCCTAGTTTCCATATTTAAAGGCTATTATTGTGTATTATCCGGAACTACATGATACCATGTCTATCCAATGGAATAAAGTTCTCTGAAATTTTTAATGTTGTTTCCATGTCACTATTTATTTACATATCATACAATGACAGTATGCTTCAGTAGAAAAAAATATCCAATATGGCTGCTGCTAATTTGGAATAATCCAACGAATACAATTTGTATATGATATTACTTTGGGGCAAATATTTTATGCCATGTTTCTTTTGGAACGTTTATTTGAAGTTTGCGCTGTAATTACCCTTTGATCACACTGTACGCTACAAGTATATCACTGCAGTCAACATTATAAAAAAATCCAAATGGCTGCAAATGAGTGAATACACTTTAAAATTCGCACAAGAAATGCCAAAATGTACTGTCAAACGGCATTAACAATCACCCTTGTTACTTTTGCAAAGTGATAATTTTGCCTTTAATGTGTGCTCACTCAAGCATGACTGAATGGATTAGTGTGATTTTCACACGGAAGTTAGCCAATAAGTGAAGGTATAATCAGTAAAAAGTTATGATATTTTACTTAGGGGGGGGGGGGCTTACTTTTTTGTTGTGTGTACTTATATGCCGGATTTTCTATTCAAATGTACAAAAATATGACACAAGTCAATAGGCCTAATGCATCCATGAATATTCATGAGCATCTCAGTTATCACGTGGGTGCAAGGTGGAAAAACCCATATGGCCCCATATGGGTTTTATATGACTCAGTCGACCCAGAAATAAGACCACATTGCCCATATACATACCTCATGGGGCCGTATGATTTTATTATCAGGGTTCTAGGTGGGACAAACCATATGGGCACCATATGGGTTGAACATGATACATATGGGCCCCAGTAGATCCACACGATAGAGAAAGAGAGGGGGTGGGGGGGGGGGGGCGTCAGAGGGGGGATGCGGAGAGCATGGAGAGAGGGTGAGCTTGTGCATGAATTGTGATGTGTGAGAGATGTGTCATGGGAAGTCATAATGGTGGGAACAACATTGCATTCTCATGTACATCAAAGGTGCATCCCACATCCGTTATGCACTTACATGTATGATGTAGATTAAACCGAAAAAGAAGATGTTCAAATGACAAAAAAATGTATTACATACTTCTTTCCCTTTACTGGAGTACTGATAAACTTCAATATGCTTACAGAAAGCAGGCTCTAGCTGTCAGTAATTCTTTAATGTAGAATATGGTGATCTGATCAAGGATGTTTAAGCAAATGGAGTGCCAGCAGCCGATTCATTCATGCAAATTCATTGTACTCTCCTTCTAGTCACAAAAAATGCTTTACAAAGATTTTCTCTTTGATCTATATGTTCAATGATTCTCTAGATGATTTTTGCCTGGATTTGACGTATAAACAAAATCGGATGCGCAGAGGAATTTGCTTGCGCAGTTGTGACATGTAATACCTACGATGCATCTATAAAGATTCAATCGAGGAAAATTGTTACAATATGGCAAAAAGGCTCTAAACGTAATATCAAGTTGCAGTACAAAAGTCTCAAATTTACAATGGTCCGCATGATATTCCATTACAAAAATGCATGAAACATTACTTTCAGAAATTTTCCTTTCCGAACAAGAAAAGGCCATATTCATAGTGTAAGCCACATATTTCGGTGAAATGTGTCAATCCGTGTTTTTGTCAGTACTTTAGGCTTCCTATAGATTATGCCTTTACAATCACGGGGTGTTGTTACATATAGTTACAACTAGGATTGTACTCTCTTTCTTCTCTCACCTTCTTGTTCTTTTATTTTCATCTTTCTACGCCTTTCCATTGTCTTTTCATTTCTCCCTTTCTTCTTCCTCTACCTTTTCGCTCTCCTCTCCAAACCATCTCTCCTCTCTGTCTCCTCTCTCAACCTTCCTTCACCTTTTGCATTCCCTCCTTCCACCTCGCTATCATCACCCCATAAACTCCGCTCTCATTCTTCTCTCCCCCTCTTCCACCTAAACTTCCCTGTACCCCACCCATCGCATCACCCTTAGTCAACCCCTCCTGCAGCACGGAATCATTCGATGGACTATGCTACTTCATCTCTTCAGTCCCTACCAACCACGACGACGCCGTTACGTCATGCGCCTCTTTATTCGGGAATCTAGTTTACATCGAAACAGAAGAAGAACAAGACTTCCTCGTGTCCAGAATCACGTCATATTCGCCCACGGCAGACTTTTGGATAGGTAAGTGAAAACAAATAACCTTCTAACATGTCTAATGCATTGAAAGAGCCAATTACAAACAAGTCTAAATCCATTTTCCACCCAAATTGTATGATCATTATCAGAGATCCGCTCAATGGTCGGCTGTAAGGCTTCCTATTGAATAACAAAATTTTATGGGAAAGTACCTAATAATGCGGGTGCTGATAGATATCGCACTTCATTTTTTATGAGATGGTACCATGGCAACGGACGCTAACATCCATGGGTAAACCCGCGACGAAGTTCACTCGTTACTAACAGTTCTGAATTATTGCACAAGATGCATCAGCAGGAACATTTGTCAAAGGCGACTCTAAGCACAAAGTAAGATGAAGTGAATTGATCAAGATAAAACAATGCATTCACACATTCAGTGACATAGTTCACACGATGCGCGGCGCTACGGCGCAGCCCACCATGGTTGAGTTGACCCAGTCAACATGACGCAGGAATGTTTGTTATCTTTGCAAATGTAATCGTTTAGAGACGAACTGAAACAAGTCAGAGGCGACCCAAACGCGTGTCCGTGAAACCAAGCATTAACACATAGGTTGGCGTTGAGATATCAGCGATAGGAAAGAAAAACTTCGCTTAATGCATAGTTGACGTGTTACAGAATACACGGATTTGGCTAACAGCGTACTCACCGTTTAACTTCCCTTTTATTTCCCCTCCACCAATCTTTCCCTGTCATCCTCCTTACTTTCCCGCTTCATCTGCTTCGCTTTCTTTCCCATTTTCCTCTCGTATTGACACTTCTCTATAATCACAGGTCTTACATTAACCTCCGATGGTTATGACCAAATATGGGGATCTGGCGCGAGGCTGAACTTTGAATACTTTGACCAGTACTCGTCTTTCAATGAGAACACACCCTGTTTCCGCATGAAAGCAGCGTGGGATTACCAGTGGCACGATGCATATTGTAGCAGCCTGTTTTCATTTATATGTGAAGGGAACTCTGGTGAGTGTAGATACTATCTATCGACAAAAACTCATTTTCTATACTCTGATCATATAATTATATAATATGTAGTTGTCTGTCGAACCCTCCTATCAAGAGGATATGCAATGTTATATACCCAATAACCATTCGATGTATTTAGAAAATGGTGACCATGCCCATTGGTTCATTCATACAAAGCTCAGCAAAACCACCCATTGGCCACGCCACGTCACGTGACGAAGATAATACACGTGCACCTGGATCGGATTATTACATGAGCGGGCGTATTTTGCCAATGACGACCGACTCGCATTTTCCCACAACCAATAATGCCCGCTGTGTATCACGCATGTCAAACCACAATATATTTCCTGTCATGAGCACCATGCACTATCAATAATACTGTGATTGCAGTTCCTGGTGGTTTGACATCCCTTGACTTCATAATGTGTAATTATTGATTTCAGTTGTAATTTTGTTGTATTATATTTCAAATATCTTCTTTGTTAACACCTAGTAGGCCTACAAGCATGTTTGAATATTGGAAGCACAGACCTGGGCCCCGTTGCATAAAACTTACCATTAATGGTAACTATAAAGCAACATCGCTCGACAGCCAATCTAATTCCAGTTTTACATAGAAGTTGCCATTGGTAGGAGAGTCACCATAACCCTGTAGTACTTATTCCGTGTCTGTTTTAGTTTGTTCATCCAGTGAGGGATCATCCGAGAGCACCTCGAGCACGTCTAGTAGCGGCGAACAGTCATCATCAGCAGCGGGATCTACAAGCAGACAAGGTAACCCCCCCCCCTCTCCCCGTCCCTCAGATAGGAACTTAAAGGAAGAGTCCAACCTGAAATAACTGAAAAGCAAAGCAAAATATTGGTGAAGGTTTGACGAAAATCCGTTAAAGGATAAGAAAGTTTTGACGAAAGTTTCAATTTCGAGATGTCACCTGCGAGGTGCTCTGCCATAATGTTGTGAGCTGTATAAGTCCATAAATTGATCTTTTTACTGTTTTTGATGAAGTAATAAATCCTTTTCACAGAAACATGTGTCTAGTGACATATCTAGTGCACAGGTAAAATTATATGCCCGTTAAAGAAAATTGACAATTTCCAAAAGTATATGAAAGAGCAACTCGCATGTAGTTACGTCACAAAATTAAAAGTGTACAAAAGTCATAATTGTATCATCCTTTTGACGGATTTCGTAAAACCTTAACTAGTGCTTGTTTGATTTAAAACACCTTAAATCCACGGTGGACTTTCCCTTTAAATGTAGGCCACACCACAATCAAGAGTAGGGTGAAAACCAGGTTGAGTAGACAAAAGCCCTATAGTGAAAAGATTAATGACATCAAATTACAAATATTTAAAAAACCTCTCCATCCCTTGGTGACGTGAAGTAAAAAAACTAAAAGAGAGAGAAAAAATGGAAATCAAGTAGGAGAGACGGGTCCTCGTGAAAAGAGATCATTAATCACACCAAAGCAAGACTCAGTCCTCTGACGTCACGACAATCCACCGCAAAAAACACATCATACGTCTCTCTTTCGATCAATAAAGGCTCAAGAGGTTATCAGGTAAAATCAATATGATGAAGGTGCCTATATAAAGTTGACGGATGTCAACGTTTTGAGATGTAATTAATATGAATAATGCATTAATGCACTTAATAATCAATAATCATTTGAATTTTTGATTGGATTGCGTATATCAATTTTATTGAGTTGCCCAACCCATTGACCAACATGTTATTTAAAGTTCATCCATACACCTCTCCTGCAATGCAGACAAATCATTGCAGTATCAATTAATGTCTACTTTAAAGTTGTTTATAGTAAGATTATTGAAGTGTCATCGATGACTTATGACGATGAACAGCTTTTCATACATATCATTAGTTACGTGACACCTGTACAAATTGTGGCAACCAAAAAAGTTTTTCTCATCCAGGTCATCATAAGAATCTATAAACCTTATGAATAAAGGCGTCAAGTTGTATTGATTGGGTAAGAACGAAGAACATATCTCATGATTGAGAGACTGTGAAGTACTGACTGGTAATTTTCCATGTCTGATATGTACCTCAAAACGTTAGAAATGATACAAATTCTCTTTTATGTGTTCTGCGTAGATGTTGGTGTCATCTAACATGCTGTTACGAGTGTATCCATCTGGATCTGTCATAAATGTTGCTGAAAGGAGTTGCTCGATACAAAACTATGTTTTTTGTGCCGCTAACTGGCGTTTATCAAATACAAACATTAAAATTTTGATACGGTAAAGCAAAACCCGTTTGCGCCCTCATGCATGTGAAGTTATGACGTCAAAGTGCAATTTCTCTAAATACCATCCTATCACAAAACTCGTTCTCTCTAGGCTCGGATCTTGATCCCGTCTCTACCGTCTCTGAGCAGTGGCCGGAAGTGACGTCAACTGGCAGCCCGGTCTCACTACCTGTGCCTCCCTCTGCCCAGACCACTGCAGGTCATTACAAACCGCTCCTGGCCCCGTTTCATAAAACCTTCTATTTGTGGTAACTCTGTCATAAATGGTAATTACCATGGTAACATCGCTTACAGCCAATTGAAATCAAGGTTTCCATAAAAGTTGCCATTGGTTGCAAAGTTGTTATCAATGGGAAGTCTTATGCAACAGGGCCCTGGACAGTTTGAGCGCAGTGGATATAAGTTTGTACCTTCAAGAATCAATATTTAACATTCATTTTGTTCACTCAAAGAAATATTGCTAAAAATATACAAAAGACGGAATGAAAAGCCCAGTGACGAAGGGCGTCTGGGATTAGATGAACTGCAAATGTACAGTAGGGAGAAAACAGAATCTAGATATAAGGTGGTAGTACTATGGTATGTACAATGGTTATGTACGATTAACGCAGATTGCGCGTAATGAACAAGGGTAAAGACGTGGTTCAAGTGATCATGACAAATGGAAGTGTATAGAATCTAGATTAACTCTGTTTGCCAGGCAAGGTGGCTCTCTTGGGCTTTTATGTGCAGAACCATGCAGAGTTTGGCCAACTCGCGTTAATCGGCTTAATTCCGTTACATCATAGCGCATATTCTTTTGTTATTCGCTTGCCGAACAAAGCAACACGCGCACTGTTGTTACGCGTTGAAACCGAGTTTGCCAAACTTTTTTTTTTTTTTTTATGTATGTAACGTTTGTGAATAAATGTGGTACAAAAAGAGTTCAACGGTGTCCGACTCCGAGAAGATGAAGGAGATTGGTAGAATGTGTTACAGACGAATACCAATAGGAAGTTTATCGAAAATGTTATCTCATTTTTTAAAAGACATTTTAGGCACGCATCATGTAGTAAGGATAGAGTGCTCCATCCTGTCAATGAATGGCAACATCTTATTCTTGTCTTGTTTATCATGCAGGAGAAACCCCTATCCGTATGCGGACATCCTTAGCCCGAGCCTTGCCCGGCGACAAGGTGCTACCAGAGGCCTTGGTCTTCGCTAGATCGCAGCGTCCATCTGTCATACGGTGTGCGGAGTTCTGCGACAGCCAAACGTTGTGTACACACTTTACGTTCAGCCGTGATTCGTCAACGTGTGCACTAGCCAATGCTGTGGACATCACATCCGGGGATTTTGGGTTCGAGCTCGGCGCGCGCTCGTTCGTCAGAGTGTAATATTGCTTCAATCGCTTCTCAGTAGTCCAGATTATGAACGTTTGCAATGTGTAGACCTATGAACGAGTTCGAAGTTGCAATGTGCACATGGGCAGATTATTACTGATACGAATGACCTCGGGTCAATGAACCTCTCACAGAGAGGAAATTCATTTCCTTCATGCACCTGCTCCTTCTGCTGTAAAATGTATTTCAACCCACCATCTACCACAGCTTCGTGAACAAATCCCAGTGTGCAGTCTAGTGATATTTGATTCAGTGGATTGTCCAACTGTGGTGTAACTAAGTTTTGGTCTATTCCCGTCACATTTCCTCTACCCCACGATGATTTCACAAATTCTCTCGCCCGGGTTCAAAGTTCCTGCGTGAGCCCTCATTGTTGAAGTGAATACAAGGGTTCGCATTACCGAAAACGGGCTAGACAGTGAACTAGCTTCTCAGCTGTGCATCAATTCGTCTTCTTTCAATTGATATTTGAGATTATGATTCTTGCCTGCCCAGTTCTCTCATCGTGTCTCCTTATATGTCCGCTAAGCACATCTCTTATGATCACCCCACTTTTATCTCTTCCCTTGTTGCAATTTTATGCTTTGATTTGTGTTTTTTATTTGTCCTCTTACCTTTCTTTCCATTCTCTCCCGATCATTTTCTGAATTCTTGTTCAATTTCATCATAAGTTCGTTCTATGTTTCCCATTCTAATTCTTTTCTCCCTCCTCTCTTCTATTAATTTTCTGTTCTTGTTCTTTAATTCTTGTTTGTCCTATAGATTAAAGATATTTCATTTTTAACCAAGGTCCTATCTAATTGACGGATACGTCACCTAGACGTCCTTGCAGCAACATCTCCCAGACCTGCTGAAGACTAGAAAATACCTTTAAAAATCGAGCACGTTTGACTTTCCCGGGACTCACTGGAGACCCAGCTGAGTGTCCAGGAGTCGTCACGGAGACTCAGTCTCCACCAGATCACAAACTAGCCCCCAGACCAATGGTAACCACAATGATTTAAGTTCCTGTAGCCCTTCAATATTTTATCCATCGGGAAAGACAGTTGCTTGCCTGGTAGAGAGTTCGTCTCTCATTGGCAAGGCTGTGTGTTCGGGTCCCACATAAGTCATTGCGAAAGATCCGGCGTTGCGTCTTCGCGCCTCCTCCTTCCTGGGAAAACACTCACTCCTTAGGATAGGATAGGACGTTAAAGGGATAGTTCACCCTGAATTTATTTTTGTTTCAATAAAAACAGAAACATGAAAGAAACATATAGGTGAAGGTTGGACGAAAATCGGTCAAAGGAAAAAAGTTATTAGATTATGAAATTCCAATTTCGTGACATCAAATGCGAGGTGCTCCCCCATATGTTGTGTACAATATAATTACATTAATTGATCTGTTTTATGTTGACAACGGAATTATTTTGTTTCATACTGGTTTGTGTGTAAAACACGGTATTTCTGATGATATATAAAATGCACAAGTCCGAGAACGCATATATTTTTTTTTTCGAAAATGCACATTTTCGCAAAAATTGTGCACAACATATGGGCGAGCACCTTGCACGTGACGTCACAAATCAAAAACTTTAGAGATCACAACTTTCTTATCCTTTGACGGATTTTCATGGAACCTTCACTTATATGTTTCTTTCATATTTCTTTCATGCTTTTATTGAAAGAAAAAATAATTTCAGGGTGAACTATCCATTTAAATGGGAGTCCTGTGTATAAAAGAAAACACACTTGTGCACGTTAAATATTCCACTTCACTGAGCGATTGAAAGCAGAGCAAAACCCAAATCACTGATATCCTTTGTTTCTTTCCGTGAACCAGTAGAAAAAAGACACAACAAATTGATACTTTAAATGTAAATGCTGTCAAATAGTAGATTTTATTGTTTTCATGTTAACCTTGACATATTTCAACAATTCTCGTATTGATAGCTTATTTGAAAGTTTGTAGCGAAGAACAGTTATCTGTATTCATGATACATAAAATACTCGGACCCTGTACATTAAACAATTATTGTATTTTTGTTCTATATTGAATAGCAATGAGAGGACAAGTTTGACAAGTCAGCGTTGAGTACAGCTAGATTTATTTGTGTTCGGTTCAGGACCTCCTGTGATATACATGTTTGTTAGAAATCGCATTTATATAGTTTCGTTTGATATATTCATACGTATACAATCTTCATTTCTTACCGTTACCAAAGTACAATGAAAGATATTATATATTTCCAGATGAAGTAATAGGCTTACATATGTATTGAATAAGTATTGTGTATACAGTATCCTAAACTTTATGAATGCAACGCTCCTGCCTGATCTGGTGAGCTACACAAATTATGTTGGTTAATTAATGGGTCTCTTTGTCGATAAACGAAATGAATATATATACAAACATGATAATATAACGGATTGAATCTTACAGCAGTAGTAACAGTACAAAAAGCCTGGATTCAGCAGCCACCTGCCTATAGCAGCCACCTTCGACTCCTCCGCAGAGAAATTCAGCATTCAGCATTCGCAATCTCAGAAGCACTGTATAGCTAGGCTGTAACTCGAAACTTATCGATATGCCTATGGAATATGTTGCTTACTTCAATCAACTCCCGTCCGGAAATTATTGAGGCAAAATTATTTTAAAAGACAGGATAAAGAATATTTCTCGATTAAATAAAATATGTCAAGATAGAAGATATATTTTAATGTGCATTTGTAGCCGTATGTATTTTTTTCTTTTATTAATTGAAATTAATATTTATCGTGCTACCATAGACGAAGTAAGAGTGCACTATGCACGGCATTTGCACTGTCTGTCAATCGATCGGAGAGAGAAACAATAGACACGAAGATGAGGAAATTCTTACGAACAGCGAAAAAGAGAACACTTGATTATCATTAACGTGGGTATTTTAATTCAAGATCCTGTTTTCGGCAAGTTGTCGTTCTTTTGAAATTGTTATGCCGTTTATTCACTATTCAAAGCAACGCCATAATGCCCAAGCAAGCGGGTTTTTCATCATACGCAGCCCTTGTTGCTATCTTTCCTTATATCCGGTAGGCTGCCGGTGGGGCTCCATTCTCTTCTTTTCAAAATGTGGACATGAATAAGTTGCAGATTCTTGTAATGAACGAATGTAGTACCAAAGTGGTGTCATCATATCCATTGTTACGCCGGCTTCTGGTTCTTCAGAACATCACTCAAATAAGACTTGCACTGGTCCGACAGTGTATAGCGGGCTACTGTCGGGCACTCCCATTCGAAGTCCCCGCTATGATCACTGCTGTTTGCTCCACCCGCATAGTTTAGAACCCAGGTGTCTTGACCACACGCCCATATTATGACGTCACACTTAGGTAGTTTATAAAATACCGAAGTATGACGTCATTTGAGCAGATTGTCGAGATAACTGGTTTTGAACTCTGCGGGTAGAGCAAGCAGCGGTGATCACGGCGGGGAATTCTAATTGGGAGTGCCCGATACTAGCCCGCTAGACAATATCAGATTTGGGTCAGGACCAGTTGTCTTAACAACGCGCCCCGTATGACGTCATACTTCGGTACTCTGTGTAACGCTTCTCTACTATCCTTTTATACGATCGTGATGTATTGGGCGTCATCAAAGACCGAATCCACCCCTTTTGTGATGGGCGATCCCGCCACAGCATCCGAGAACCACATATTCGAATTATCGTTGTCGTCTGTCCAGTACAGGACGCCCTCATGCGACGCGATTCCGAGAGGCCTATTGCCCTCGCTTAGGAAGGTGTCATCGTAACCGCTTCCATCCAGACTGAGGGAAATGATTTTGTCGACCCCGTCGTCTGTCAGGAAAATCTTACCAGCTGCGAAAAGCATATCAATAAATCAGACAAGAAAAAACATTAAGAGAATCGGTTGCCAGGTTTTTGTGTTAGTTAAAATTTGTTGTATGCTTAATGAGCACTTAATCAAAGGGCTAGTTCACCCTGAAAATAAGTTTGTTTCAATAAAAGCAGAAACATGAAAGAAACATATTAGTGAAGGTTTTACGAAAATCCGTCAAATGATAAGAAAGTTATGATCTTTTGAAATTTCAATTTTGTGACGTGACGTGCAAGGTGCTCTCCCATATTTTGTGTACAATATAACTGTTCTTTTTCTGTTTTTGACAACAAAATGATTTTTTTTTCATACAGGTATGTGTTTAGAAGCGTATTTCTGATCATGTATCAAATGCACAGGTAAATGGATGCACACTTTTTTTTTTTTTAGAAAATGCATATTTTCGAAAAAAAAAAAACTTTCGCACAACATATGGGAGAGCACCTCGCACATGACGTCACACAATCAGTACTCTAAAGGATTATAACTTTTTTATCCTTTGACGGATTTTCATCAAACCTTCATTAATATGTTCCTTTCATGTGGCTTCCTTTACTGAAAACAACATTGTTGGGCGGTAACAAAGGCTGGCTATAGACTAACAACAGGCTGTCAAGTCGTATCGAAAAGCGGTCGAGTGTCATGGCGAGGACCGCCTTTCGATACGACTTAACAGCCCGTTGTTAGTCTATAGCCAGCCTTTGTTACCGCCCAACAATGTGCTGATTTTAGCGACTCTTGGACTTGTTGGTCGCCCGTAATTACCGGCCTGTGGCTTTGTCCCTTTTGTCCTTTGTCGGTAACTTGTTACCGCCGGTCAATGGGAGGTGCATCAACGGTCTATTGTTGGTCAAGTACCCGGATACGCCGGCTATTAGTATTGGACCATTTATAGTTAGTGCGCTGCACTGACCATAGGGTATTTAAACCCCTGCTTACTACAATTTTGTATCACACCTGACGAAGTGTTGCAGCGGCACACGAAACGTCGTGATCTTTTCGATACCGTTTACCTTACATTGCGAGACAAACGATTATAAGTAGCTATCTATCCGCAATGAGTAACATATTTAGCAAAGCTATTGTTGCTTCATTTTCCTAAGTGCCGGTGGTTTCATTGGACAGCTTGACTATTTCCTTTGGCATTAATGTGTCATCTGTTCATATTATGTAAGTAAGGAATATGCAGTAGTGAAAATGTTGAAAAGTGCACTATTTTCAACACCAAAGGCTCAATTTCCTTTGAAGATGCCGTGTGCGTTGAGTAGTGCCGAGGCGACAATGCGTGTCTTGAGTGAAAGCCAACGATGCAATATTTGTTTCAATATGATAATGATAGATGGGATGTGTTTTAATGTTGTCCACGGCCCTGTTTCATAAAGTAACGCAGGACTTAATGCACGACTGGTGACCTGGGTCCCGTTGCATAAAACTTACCATTAATAGTAACTCTGTCATCAATGGTAACTGACATGGTAACACTGCTCGACAGCCAATCAAATTGAAGTTTTTCATAGAAGTTGCCATTGAAGGCAAATTTTAATCATCAATGGTAAGTTTAATGCAACAGGGCCCTGTTTTAGTACTAACTAAGATTTTGTTCCTGTTTTAACATAGTAGGAATGAATTTCCTACAATCCTAATCAATTTTTTTTTTCAGACGCTTGTTAAGCATTAAGCATGTTCATCTCCGGAGATCAGATTTCAACTTCAACTTAGGGTAATCAAAATCATTGAGAATCTGACTTGGCCCCTAGAACAGGTCACCAGACGTGCCTAAAGTCATGCGTAACTTACGAACAGCTTTATGAACCAGGGTCCAGGGGATCGAATTACGTTTTTGGTTGAGTGTCTATAAATATAAATATATACATGAAAACGTTTTTGGTTGGGTGTATATAGATATAGATATATATACGTGCAAATGTGTGTGTATGTGTGTGTGTGTGCGCGCGCGCGTGTGTGTATGTGTGTGAGTGTGCGGGCGCGGATCGCCGGCGAATAGTAAAGTGTGCTCATAACCCTTCCAGCCACGAGACATAACAGACGATACTGTATGACGACCATAAATCTGATTTCATTATTCACATCCGTCAGCGAATCTTTTCATCACAACCAATACCGTTTTGTGATTTTAGGACTAGGATCTCCAATGAAAGAAGCAGGGCAAAAGCTGCAGATGATGTTTTGGGCAGGTAAGGACGGAAAACAGCTTTGTTTATATCAGAGACTTGTGACTGGTGTGTTGTCTGTTGAAGGTGTAGATACCATATTTGGTTGCCGGTTGACCACATTTGGAAGGTGTGTAAGAGGTTGTATGCATGTATGCATGCGTGGCCATATTTGGGTTGGTCCATAATAATATATCGCGAGACCGCGTCTCTTGATCTGTTTGCGGTGTAGATATTTTCTCTTCTATACCCGTCTATGTTGTATCTATTCGAAAAGCATTTACCGACGTGTTTATTTGTTTATTTATTTGTAATGTATTTGTAAAATGCTTCCGCAAAGAAGCAACAAGGTCGATATTTAAGATTCGTCTATTTTTATGAGAGCAGTTTAGGCTAAGCCAATTAAGAAAGGAAATATCTATTAGTATTGTACAGTCATCATGGTGATGATTGATCGCTAGATTTGAATTTCTCTTAGCTTTATCACATTTTATTTGAATTATGTGAATTATGTCATTGTGTGACTTTGTATGCTACACATGTATTTTGCCTTTCGAATTGATGAAGAAAATCTTTTTTTTTTCCAGATGTTCTCCCGACAAAATTAAATCGTGCTGCTGTTTACGTTAAGATATTTTTGTCATTTGTCAAATACTTGTTTCAATCTACGCGTTTAAACATTTTGAGACTTATTTCTAAAAAAAAAAAAAAAAAAAAAAAAAAAAAAAAAAGTGTGTGTGTGTGAGTGTATTGCTGTCACAAACCATTCGGTGTTTCCCAACGTACCTTTTAAGTCTACCGTCAAACTGTTGGTCTTATCCAGCCCGATGTTAGCGATGGTGACAAGGTTTGTCCCATCAAGGTCGATCCGCCCAACAAATACATCGTAGGTAAAGTACAGAGTCCTAAAAGAAAAAAATATAAAACGAGACATTCTTGTGGACAAGTATAAAGTGGTCTGTATTGGCAAACTCATGCACATACCTGGGCTGGTAAATGAACGGTGACACCATGCATCGTTCTTGGTGACATCATCTATTCATTAGTAATCAGCGGCAACGCTCTTGAAAGCAAACTGAAATCGCACCAATAATAACATATTAACATTTTCATAGACTTGCCTGAATGGTCATGTGCTAACAAAATTTAATTAATTATCATCTAAGATAAAGGGGCGAGAGTAAAATTTGGGAAAGAAGATCAGAGTGAGGGATAGATCAGGAGAAGATGGCAAAAATCACATTGCAAAAGGAAGGAAATCTACCCACACCAGGATTTGAACTGGGGTCGCGCGTTCTTCCAACAACGCCTTTTTCCAATTCACCCACAAATATCCCCATTCACTTCACACGAAATGCATAAAAGGGGATAGAATGATTTGGAAATCAATATTCAAGCTAGCTTTTCACCATGATCCCGACATCTGATTAAAAAAAAAACGAAAAAAAAAACGGAATTCGGAGGTCGCATTTACGTTACGCACGTAAAAATGCGCCAACAGTTTTTTTGAAATGCCTGAAATGGCCTGAAAAATATGCCAAAAGAGTACAGCATTTTAAAAATTTAAAAAAATTGTTTTGTCATTTACTTTATGCATGTCTAATATTATTAGCTATAGATGATGACTTCTAGAGCTACTTTCGGCAATATATTTTCATTAAACTGCTTGTAGACGACGTCACGGTTATGCCATGACCTTGAAAATGTTACAATGACAAGTTCACATATATACCGATACATGATCAAAATTTGATAACACATGACACATGCATTGTTGAGATATAGATGGCACAAAAAAGGGGGGGGGGCATGGAATGAAAATAAAGAATAAAGAATAGGGAAAATTCGAACGAAATTAAGAGGTGATCTGTCATTCATGACAGACTTAAAAATCGGCAATAGTAGCTTTCAAAGGTTTACATGCACTATGTTTTGCCCTAACGATATCGCAACAGCGCCAGCTACAGACCAAAAATATAATTTCCGTACATGCAAATTACATTGCAAAGCTGATGATAATTTGAATCGAATATCGGTTTGATTTCTATGCATAGTTTAATTGAAGCTCTTGTGTGAGAATAACAGCCACCGTAATGAAGATTAAATATATTGATATGCATCTTTTCTTTCTTTTCTTTAAGAATTACTTCCTCCAAATGTTTCACGTATTGCTGTTGCCATAGGTGTGATGGTGTGCGCATGTGTCAAAGATAATAGAGGAGAAAGAGAGAGGGAGATAGAGCAAAGTGTACGTGTGTGTGTGTGTGTGTGTGTGTGTGTGTGTGTGTGTGAAAGGGTGCGGGAAGGGGGTGGGCGGGGTAGGATGCGTCCAACCCTTCTACCCCGAGTACCCCTACGTTATCCCAGCTCGCCTTACCCTGTTTCATTCACGACATGGACAGCACGCGGGTCGGCTAGTCCCGTGGCGAGGTCTGTGGGTGTGGGTGAAGCATCGTCCAGGTCGTACCAGGCAATCTGCCCCGAGCTGGAGAAGGAGGCATATAGTCTGCGACCCACCACATCCAGAGTGATGTCAGCCACGCCTGCAAAGTGGAACGAGCAGAGAAGTTACCGGCAATGCGAACGACCCGTTCCTATGATCATCCTTGTCGTAGCTAATGCGACCGGCTCGTTAACACGGATGCAGTTTCTGTTCGCCATAACCACTATACTGATTGCACTAATCGCAGGTTTTCGTCACTGCGACGAGGCGATGGATCCCCACGGCATAGCAATGTCGATGTATGCAGTAATATGATTGCATTGCGGTGACTGGTCAACCGTAGCGTTATATTTTGCTCTGAATCACAAACAATGTGTCTGGTCCTGATAATGTCAAAAGTGAAAATGTAATTCAATATACAAAGAATTCTTACAAAATTTATGAAATGTCAGAAAGCCTGATCCCAAAATATTACACATCCTTTGACGTTATGATTTTCAAATTTAAAATTTCAGCCTGATTCGACTTGTGACTTTTGGTGTATTACATTGCAAAAGTGTCAAAAGAAACACCTAGTATAACGAGTTAGATATAACATATAACAAAATTTGAAATCTATACCAGTTCTGCCGTTAGCAGGCAAGATGATTGCAGATGACCCATCAGGTTTGAAACGGCCGATCTGTACGCCTTGTTCTAGAGCGTACACGTCGCCCAACACTCCGTCATACGTTGCTTTGGACGGAGACGCCACATTTCCCGTAAGCCTCGTGAAGGTCATAGCGTCAAGGTCACTTATCCAGACTCCATCGTCTACATCGCCAACAAGTATCCGTCTTGCCGTATTGTCGAATAAAAAACTGGGTGAATTGCGGTAACCTAACGTAGAATGAGGAAACAGCCATGTTTAATTTTTGTTTTATATAATCGTTATGTAAAAAGTTATATTTAACTTTTGTCTAAATCTATACAAAGGTTCATCAAGTTACGTTTAATGTACTTATTACAAACAGAGGATTACAGCTTTATAAAATAAATATTTCCCTTTGGCCTAGGCTTCCTCTACGATTTAAAACATGACATCATAATTGCACCTTCTGCATATTCTCATGAACATCCATATTTAATGGAATGTCTATATAACGTAATTACAAAAGTAATGTTTTTCTTTGCTTAGGTTAAGTCTATTTTTTATGATTTTAGGACCCGATTTTAGGGTTGCACAGTGTATGAATATCCATATAATGTAGCATAAATCAAAAGCACTTGATCATTGAAATATGATTTTAGAAAGAGCGCCATGCGTTTAGTCTTTCAAAAGTTATTCTTTCGAGAGTTCTGTAAAAATACTGCTCAGAGAGGAGAGAAAAATTGAGAATTTATAAAGTTGAGAGAAGGAGAAACAGAGTGTTCTTTTAAAACGGTCTGCCCAATTATATCCTTATTAAATAAACCATGATAAAAGAAGACCACAATCATTTATCCGTCCGGATCAGGGCAAAAGAGATGAATATTTGCTAGTGGTAATCGTTTGTCTCGCAATGTATGGTCAACGGAATCGAAAAGTTTGTATCACACCAGACGAAACGTCGTGATTTTTTCGATTCCGTTGACCATACATTGCGAGACAAACGACTACCACTAGCCAATTATCCGTAGTGAGTAACATATTTAGCATTAGAGATGAATATTAATCCGTAATGATATCTTAAAATAATGTGAGGACGTGAGGAAACTGAACATTTGAATGACATGTGTGTATGTGTATGTATATATGTGTATGTGCCTTTGAAGCACTGTGTAGTCTGTGTTTGACACGTTGTATACATCCCCAAACTCTCATAGCACTATCCTACCTTCAGGTGTCCTCTCATACAGAGTGTACAAGTCATGGCCCTCCATGGTCGCTGCCGGGAAGGGTGATTGTGCCAGCATACAACTGCGAGTCGAACTATCGAATGCAAATGCGGAGCAGTTTTCGTTCGACATGCAGCGAGAGCCACAACGGATGTAGTTCTGCGAGGTCCGGGTCTCTAGCGGCTCCAGCGGGCCCGTGTTCTGCGCCGACAGTTGGAATTCCTTGACCGCACCAACATAGTCAGTTGTCGCTGTAAATCACGGATAACAAATACATTACAGTCAAATATCCCTACGGTATGATATTAAAGTAGGTAGATTCAAACCATAAAAAGAGAGAGAACAAAATCTTAAAAAACATTTAAAGTACAACTGGTTCAGAAAGATTATAACTTTTCGTCTGTTAAACTTAATTTTCCTAGCTCTCCGGTATGGATTCACCATCTTGTGGAAGGAAGTCTTCGATTGTATTCATTGTTCGAGGATCCCTCAACATATCCTCCATGACAACCGCATCCAGGGCTAGCCTCTCCTTCGATCGTGTCAAAAGTTGTAGAAAGCTAATTGAACAGTTCTAAGTTCTAAGTTATGCCAAAATTATCATCTCCAACATACATGGCAGATATGCATACTTTTTACAGCAACATGTTGAATTTGACAGCAGTTTGAGAACGAATATCTTGAGCAAGGGTCCGGGGTCCTGGGGAAGAACAGTGGTTTGTTTACTGTCAGGGCTACCCTGGAAAAAGAAGACGGAATTAATACATGAACAAACAAACAAAAAATATCTAATTGAGATTAATTCTGAATCGAAACGTTTTACCCGTCTCGCAGATAAAGCCCTCCGATCTATCACACCCCTCGTCCGTCCATTTGAACGAGTTGTCTCCGTCGAGAACGAAACAGATGGAGCCGAAGTCGAAAGGACTTGCGGCGAAGTCCGAGTAGTTGAGGTACCCGCCATTCATCCAGATGAATTCGTGGAAGTTGGGCTGAGTAAGGCCGAGCCAAACATGGGGCAGATCTAGAGATAACAGCGAATGTAAAAAGGTGTTAATATGTTAGTTTGCAGTCCCAACTTTGAAAGTGCCCCAAATTTACCAAAAATTATGAGAAATTATGTCAACCCTTTATGAAGCGATATTATACACTGCATATCATGACCACAATGGTATTTTTTGTAGAAGGGGGCGAGTAAGTTGTTTTTGTTTGTTTGTTTGTTTGTTGTTGTTGTTGTTGTTGTTTTGTTGTTGTTGTTGTTGTTGTTGTTTTTTTTGGGGGGTGGGGGTGGGGGGTGGATTATAGGTCTTTTAGATGGGCGAGCACTGCCTGGCATTAAAATTGGTAATTTTGCGTCTTTTTCCCCGAACCCCCCCCCCCCCCCCCCTTTGATAAAAAGCTTGTGACGGCACTGGCATAGGAAATTCATGGATGGGGTAGTATCTGGAAAGCGCTTTAAAGGAAGGCAGAGAATACGTTGGGAGGAGGGTGTGGAAGACCAGCTCGAGATTCCCCTTGTTGCAGATTACAACTAGATAGATATGTATAAGCGGACCACATCTGTTTATAGCAAGGACTTGCTTTGGATACGCCATCATCATCGTGTCAGAAAAATAATAGTTCTATGTGATTTGTGTTTTACATGAGCAAAAACGCACCATTGGCTCATAAACGGTTAAACCAAATGACCATGCACCTGTTACAACCACATACAAAGACTCACTGTTAGCTTCCGCTAGGTCCGTGACGAACGTCCACTCGTCCTCCGTGTTGATAGAGATCAGATAGCCAGAGTTGTCACTATTGCACAGCGTTACAGCGGCGCTATGGATGTACGTGGAGGTGTTTACGTAGGGGCGATAACACGACGAGCTGAATTCTACAGCTGGGGCTACACAACCTAAAAATGGTGACGAGATACAAAGGAATTTACGGTTATACTCTTTCTGGTACTATCCATAACAATGGAGGACGCCCCTGCGAAGCAGTTGACAAACTGAGGGGATTCCCTGGGTATTAAGACAGAAACGAATAAAAATACGTTGTAGGAGAACAGAGGAGTAAGATTTATTCCAACAGGGGAGCGGAGTAAACGAGTTGGGGAGAGTCTGGAATAGGGGTTTCGTTAGCAATTGAAATTTGAATAGCTTTTAAGTGCAATAGTGTAAGCTCGTTAGCCATTTCCATCGGAATTTCTTTTCATTTTAAATCATGGAAATTGGGGGTGTCCTTAGCATTTGAAATTTTGATAGCTTTTAAGATAGTGACTTTTACTTCGATGGTGCACAATGTGCAATAGTCATGATCATGGTAATAGTGTAAGGTCGTTGGCCGTTTCCACAGTCGTTTCTTTTTTTTTTATCTTAATCATAAAATGTACAGAGAAACAAATTGGTCGTGAATTCATACGAAGCTTGAAGACAGGTAGAGCGAACCTGTGGTGTTGGGCTTCGGATATTCGCAGATGACGTTGTAGTACGTTTGGCAGCTCTTGTCATGCCAATGCCAGTCGTATTCATGAGACATCCTCAAACAATTCGAGCCCTCGTTCATGGGATCAAACTCATCACCCCAGTGCAGGAATTCCAGAGGTTGGCCGTCCATCCATTGGAACTGCAAAGCATTGATCTGGGTGATCCCGAGCCAGTAATCCCGGGTCATGATCTGAGAAGCGAGGAGGTCGACGATGGCAGCATTCTCGTCAGCGGTGTCGATGGATACCATCCAGGCGCCGACGGCCTCGCAGGTCGACCGCGCGTCATTAAGAATTGCCGTGCCTTCGCTGATGTAGTAACAGCTGGAGTTGATCCGTGTGAATCCCGACGGACATCCTGAAGATGTTGGCAAATATGACATCATCAGAAACGTTTTTTTGTAACTTTCCGTGAATACAAAGTCCTAATTTTGACGGAAGGACTCAAGTAACTTTAAAGATTTCTATTTAGAATGATCAAAATGTTTCGTCACTTGTATTGACATCACTACAACACAGCATGATGTTACATTGGATATCTTAGACAAGAATTGATGTATCTTTGTCCATATATTACAGGCACCTACGCAATGATTGTCGGGAATAATACCAATCAACATCAATCACTCAAATTGAAGTGAATTGTCACCTGCTTCTTTTTGTCAAATGAGGGCAGTAGAGCAATGGCACATAATATGACTGCAAAGGCAACTTCTACCGATGAAAAATGTTTCTGCTCCGTGGAAAAAAAAAATAGGAGCAGCAATAATCAAACATGACTGTTTTGTAATATTTCACATATTGATATTGTATCCAAATTCTGAACTCTCCTTTCCCATAGGAAAAACTGTGGCTCAGTGATAGATGCCAAGAAGTACCCTGCGTTGAGAAATAGAGTTCATCAGGCTCTTTTCCCAACATCTAGGGCATGTAAACACGTGATTCGTATCATTTTCACAAAGATTATACAATACAGACGTGTGAGATTTGGAATACCCTTTAAGAAACTTGAGAGGGGCATATTGAAAATGCTCGGAAATGGGTTTCCCTGTTCTTTCTGGTCCACATCGAGAACAAAAGCAAACCTCATTTATGGTAAAGTGATAACGATATAATGGAATCTTCTCAAGTTTTCCACTTTTCATACTGCAAGGTGGTGTATTTTCTTGAGACAGCATCATCTAAATGTTATAGATATAGAGAGGGCTGACAACGGTGCAACAGGAAAATAAGTTATACATACAAAATTTCGATGCAAGATGAAATGAAAAAGTAGAGACCTAGATATCATAACCATTAAGAAAGAACTATACGCAGCATGTACGAAACAATGTAAAATAGAAATAACGAGGGAAAGAAATTGAATTAAACCATCCTGCGTAACACTGTATCAAAACACTAAAGTGGAATAGTCATACAAATGGACACTGGGAAGAGGGGTGGGTGGGGGTGGGGGGGGGGGCGGGGGAAGCAATAGTGTTCGCGTGCCAATGTGTTCTTACCTGCCTCTGCACACAGTACTCCAATGTTTACACACGTGCTTGTTGCCAAGAGACAGTAAACACCCTGTCAAAAATAGCGACATTTTGGAAGAATACACACATAAATGCAGGAAGCGATTTTGACATTGATTAAATGTAAAGATAGGGTACATTAGCTCATGAAACTCGGTATAGATCAGCAGTATACCCTTAAGTATAAAATGTAACATTCCCAGTTCCACTAACCTTTCAGAAAAAAGGTGATAATCTAACCTACTTTTTACATCCTCACTGCTGCGTGTATGCCTAATTTTTATTTCCAAAATTGACCTTGTTTTTTTCTTTCACCTTTAAGGTAATGATATTCGTATTCGGGAAATTATCCATAATTTAGTTGTGTGTCATAGAATACTTCGAATATTCTTACTGTCTTGCCCATTCACAGACACAGTTCGTGCAAACATGTTCAAAAGCACCAACAACTCTCTGGGAAGGAACCCCTGTTATCATATTTGAAATAATTACCTCGTTGAACTTGACTTTACAATACAACCTAAACTAGTTTGGAAAAATATATATCAAATAAGCTTAACATTGTGTCGATATAACAGCGTTACATGGTTTGTACCGTTTTACAATGGTTTAAGTTATCACATGTAACACTATCAAGGACTGTTTTTGAAGAATTGTGACGGCATTGTGATATCACCATTTTATTGATATGTTTACGTAATAAGAATATTTTCGATAAATATTGGTCATACAAACAGATCAATTTGCTGTTTTAGTAAAATATACAAAGACCGTGCAACCACGATTCCTTTTGTCAGAATTTCAATAAACCATTTTTTGTGTTTTTCTTTACCCACACAGTGCCTTGTTTGAAAACAGAATCATGTAATAAATTGACTTACCCAATATACGAGAAAACTCGAGTCCTTCAAACGGATTACCTTGGACATGTTGATGAAAAAGCTCACTTATATAATTCCAAAATGTTCCCAAAGTACTAATTGTAGTTCCGACCAATACATCCCACTTAACGATCAACCTAATATAAGCTAAACATACGGAATGGCGTATATATTCCGCCTGTCTCTCTTGAATATCAGCCGATACGACACATTGGACCCTATGCAATGCCGGACACACATCCCTCGCATGTCTTACTTGTAGAAAAGCGGTATTATTATGCATTTCATTACGTATTAATATTCATACCATATCTCAGGTAACAAGAAACAAAGTGAAGGTCACGTGTGTTATCTACTTTTTCACTTAGCAGCATCGATCTCACCCTGTGAGTAGGATCAGACGTATTGACAATCGATATTCATGGAGCGATTTTCACGAAGGTAAACCACTACTAATAATATCAATGTTTGTTTTATGTAATAGTATGTGATGATAATGTGACTGTTATGATCCCGTGCGATACATTGTACACTGGGGAATGCTGATGGTATATCCATATCAGGATGTTGGTGCAGTCACGGTCCGCCTATACAGATCTCTATCCTGTCTTAATCTGCTCGCTGTAACAGGGGGCGCCCCTAGCTGGGGAATATTGATGCAATTACCGTGAAACCGCTCCTTCATTTAATTAGTAATGATATTTAGAACGTACAAGGGCATACCGTCTTTTTTCATATGAATCAATAACTGATGCCTGCTGGAATGCCAATGGCGGCAAGACGTTAAGTGAAATAATTGATCGATTTGTGGTAAGCAAAACAAGGATGACATCACAAACAAGCAAATTAATTTATGTGTTTCCGCTGAGAGGAGGCAGACATAGAGATCTGTATAGTGTGGTAGAAGAGGGAGAAAAAAGACAGAAGACAGGCAGACAGACAGACAGAGAGAAATATATAGGCAGACAGAGAGAGAGAGAGAGAGAGAGAGAGAGAGAGAGAGAGATACAGAGAGAAAGGAAGATAGAAAGAAAGGTTAGATGACTTGTGAATTTTGTCACTATATTGGAAGAAGAAGGTGTTATTTTGAAATGTATCTACGATCACTTCGCGTGCATATCATCAAGGCTGTTCATATAACTTTTATTAGGTCTTTCGTCACAAAATCATGGTTGATTTCTTTTAAAATATATAAAAATAAATCAAAATACATTTACGTTTGAGCTCAAGAATAAGTATGATAATCCATGTGATGAAATCTATTAGTTAACACTTTATCGGTTTAAGAAAAACATGTCATTTCCACTATAGTGACATGGTTCTGAAGAAACATAAAGATGTGCAGTATATGAATGACACACAGGCCCAGTTTTCAATGTGAATTGCGTGCCTTTGACAGATAAACATGTATACTGATGAAGCAACAAAGATTTACATAGATAAGGTAACTACAATGCAGATATACAGGAGATACATGATATATCAAAATCAACATGAGTGCGAAAGACATGTCATCACCATTATTCTATTAAATACATCATCCGCATATATAAACATTAATCATACGACATCACCATTACACACATTATTCTCCGGTATAAGGCAGTTGAGGAAGGAATAGTTAGAGTACATTTAAGTAGAGAATATGGACTCCGTTAGAACGTTTAAAACTTCGTGTAAATAAAAATAACTTCAAAAAGAGGCTCGTACAGATTCAAGTACAAAAGTTGAAGCGGGAACAGAACAATTGTGAGTCAAGTTTAAGTTTAACGACCAAAACACAAAAGATAAAAAACGCCTTTGCTAGATATAGGAGGGACATATCGCAAAACGCACATATTGTGGTGAAAGGATAAATGGTAGAGGGCAATTGCCTTGTTAGTACAAGATCCAGATGTAAACTTGTGTTAGTTTGGATTAAAAGCCTTCATCAGTCTAAAGGCCATGCTTTTCCTCGATAACTTCTCAGAAAGATGATTTATCATGGTTCCAATTAAGACACAAAACCATAAAGACACTCCCTGTAACCCCAAACCCGCTTCCCTCTTCTATCCTTTACCCACTCACCCCACGACATGTTCATTTCCATTTTCCTATATTACAATTTATCGCATAATATGTAAGTTTCAAATCAACGAACAAGCATATGCTACGCTTGGAAATACGTAGTCATGGTAGTGAATAGGTGAATCTATATGATGTCTTGTCCTACTTTTTATCGATACCGCATCAAGGATGTTTGAAAGAGAAACCAATGTGAGAAGAAAGAATTAACTACAATTCAATATTGTCTTTATTTGTTTGTCTATTTGTGCTCTCTCCCTACCAATCTAAAATGAAATTAACACTTAAACAAGATATAAAAATAAAAAAGCAAAATATGTGTTTGCGCAAAAACATATGTAATATCAAATGAATATTTCGATTGTGTAGAGCTAATTAAATTGCTTCAGTAGCTTGCAAGCGTGGAAAATGACACATATATTTGTTATATGAAATTTTGCAATTGTTCAAAAATATGTGTTTATACAATTTCGAATGCTTGTAGAAATTGAAAATGACCTTGATTGACATGAACAGTGTTTTTTTTCTAATTACGCGCCATGCCATATGACTATTAATTTCATCTACTTCATCGGCCGTTTTTATTTGTGTGTGCGTCTCCGTCGGAGGCCTAGTTAGATGAATTCATGATTTAATTTCGTTTGTCTCTGTAGTTTCAACCAAGGCCGTCAATGTATCACCAATTTTTTTCATGGATATGCCTCTTCACTGCCATCTACGGTTCCGGGAACTATGGAATTAAAACAAACAATAGAAGTATTGAGAAAGATATATAGAAGGCGGAAGAAAATACGAGAGATATATATACTGAAATAACGAAAAAGACTGAAGGAGAGGAAAAAAAAAGAGAGACATGTGCTTGGATGGACTTTGCTGAATTTTTATGTTGATAGTAAAAAAAGAAAGAAAAGGAGAAAGAAAGACGAAAAAAGACGGAAACGATCAATAGGGAAGGAGAGAAGAGAGAGACAGGGAAATAGTGGGAAGGAGGGGGAGGGGGTGGGGGGGGGGGGGGGCTGGAGGTGGAGAGGTTGGAGGGAAAAAAGGAAATGAAAAGAAAAAGGGAAAAAAGGGGTGGGATTGTCCAGACCAAGATAGTGACACTAAGCTCTTCTTCATCCATGTCATGTCTTTGCCGATGATTTAATATCTCTCCCAACCCCCGTCCAAGATAGCGAATGATCACAGTCGAATTCTTGAAGGCAACACTGTAACATATAATATGTTCTTTAAGCTTAAAAGCATTGGTAAATCTACGTCCACAGTTTAAGACCCCCGCCCTCCACACACGCACACAACATGTTTTCACTGCAAACTCTCATGCATACAACTCATCGGGATTATTTTAAATGTCTTGATTTTTTTTAAAAAATATACGATGTGCTACCTCTCAAGTCTAATGCTTACAGCCATTGAATATTACTCCCTACATGCCCTCCTTCTTTATCACTCATCTGTCCCCTATCACCCTATTTTTTATCATCCAGCTCTATACATCTCTCACTCACTCTATATCTTTCATTATATATCTCTCTCTTTAATACGCTCCCATTATATATACATATGTGTCCCTTACCCTATATCTTTGATTATATATATCGCTCCCTTACTCTATATCGGTGATTATATATATCTCTGCCTTACTGTATTTCTCTCTCCCGCTCTCTTCATTTTTCCGTATAGTTTTCCCCTTTCACATTTGTCTCTCTTTCCTCGATGTGTGTCACCTACGATGTACACAAACAATGAATACCAAATTAAAAGGGCCGCAAGTTGAACAAATATATTCACATTATAACTTGACTATGATCAGAGTTCATTGCTCCCATTTCGTCAAGGATAGATAGTAATGGCAATTTTGATAAAAAATATTAACAATTGACGGTTTATGTAACACCTGCAATGCGTGTCCTTACATCATAAAATGCATGAAAGGGTAATATATTTCGGTGGAAGTGGGAGATGACGTGATGGTGCTGTGTCGGGGAGAGGGGTAAGGGTGTCACAACCATCCAATGGGCATAGCAGATCATAACAGAACAACAACAAACAACAGCATCAACAACAACACCAGCAAAGCACAATAAGATGTATTAGTCTTGTCAAAATAAGTAATAACCCATCAGGAGGTATGCAGTCATATCACGTAGCTCCACCCCACCCTCACCCCATCGCAGTCTTACTACCCGCTCTAATGGGCAACATTGGTAAACGAGACCTTGGGCGCTTTTAATTGCCACTTACCGCGACAGCCCCTTTCATAATAGCAATACAACACAGTCTCAATTGAAGTATTCCTCTTAATGCAAAATCATTAACAATAAACAGGTGAGAAATAGAGGAGACCTTTCTCTGATAAAAGTTAACTTTTACCGATATATAACTCTGACCAATGTTGTATAGAAACCGCGCTTGACATCAACGAATGATGATAATTTCGACTCCCTGTGATTTAACTTCTTACACAAGGCAAGTGGATCGTTTTGTACGCGTTTGTACCACATAACGATTTATTTTGGAAGACCAAGATAAATATTTAACTTTTTGCAGCATATTGCAACGGAATGAAAGTGCGCCTGCCTTTGTCGTTGCCTCTGTTCAGCTTTCTTTCGAGAGGTATTTCATACAGTGAGTCTTCATGTGATTTAGCGTCGTACAGAAGGAAAGTGGTTTGTTTCGTACGCGTTTTGTACCACATAACGGTACTTTTCTTGGAAGACCAAGCTGAAATGTCAAACTTTTTGCAGCACATAGCAACAGAATAATAGTATGTCTTCCCTTGTCGTTGCCCTTTTTTCAGCTTTGCATCTTTCGATGGGTATTTCATATAAGGAGTCTTCCTGTAATTTAGCATCTTCCAGACATGACAGAAGAAAGTCGATCGTTTCGTAAGCGTTTGTAGCACATAACGACTTATTTTTTGGAAGACCAAGATAAATATCTATTGCATATTGCAACGGAATAAAAGTGTGCCTGCCTTTATCTTTACCTCTTTTCAGCTTTGCATCTTTCTAGGGGTATTTCATACAATGAGATTTCATGTGATTTAGCGTCGTAAAGAAGGAATATAACTTTTTGCAGCACATTGCAACGGAATGAATGTGGACCTGTTTTTATCGTTGCTGCTTTTCAGCTTCGCATCTTTCGATGGATCTCAAGCATTGAGTCACCGTCTTCTTCGTAGCATGATGAATGGCGCATGGGAGTATTTCGATAGCTTCACAATCCTAGGATCGATTATTACCAATCATGTGTACTTATATCATAAAGCCGTCTGAATTTCGCCTTTCATACGTATAAAAATGAATGAATCTCATTTGTAGGCGTTCCAGTTTCTCTCCATTAAATAGACAGTTCCTATTCATCCGCGTATTTCCTTCGTTCCTTCGATACTCTCGATGACAATATTCAAGGAATAACATGCCGGAGAAATTGCATGCGCGCGCAATGTGCATCACGTGATTAATCTAACAATTATTAAGCAATTAGATCCCAGTTAGACTCGATTTCACGAGGTCAATGTGATGTCATCAAATCAAGCGAAAAATTCGAGTGCATATTAGTAATCGATTGAATAGCGACGGAAGACAATAACGTCTGTTCCTTCTATCGAACCAGCTATTGTAACCTTTATCTTATGTTGTCAACCGAAATTACTTTCATTACAAAAAATATATCAGATAAAACGTTAATAAATGGTAATGCGTCAATTTACGTGAGATTACTAAGGTTACTCTTTTCTGGCCACATCACCTTGACCCCCGATATGGCTATTGACTGGACATTGAGCAAGATTCTCGGTTCAACTTTGATACATGATGAATGATGGATGATGGTCGGTCATAATTGATGTTTATTTATGACAGCGTTAAATGACATTTACTGTGATCATCAATGGTGTTTTGGTTTTGACGTCGGTCAATATTGAAGATATTATGGGATGCAGGAAAAAAGTCATTAAACCGAACATTATCTTTTTATATCCCGGTTCTCAATGAGCGTTGTAAACAACGGATTCACTTTAGTGCGCTTATTGATCATTCATCAACGACAAAACACGATTACCAACCTATTATGACCGATGACAGGTCAAGAAATGCAATTTGTACCATGCTTGACATGAAACCAGTCACGGGACTTTTATTTCCTGTCAAGTTCAGCTCCAGCGTCGTCTCCGGTATTTACCTTAATCACCTGGAGAACTGAACTGGAGAACTGAGATCGATGCAAGCCGTGGACATGGTGGTGAGCGTATTGGATGTCTGTAAGATGGCTGTGGTTTTAAAGTCATTGATGGTAGCGTATTACAAAGTGACAGTTGTGCGACGTTGTGCAAATAACAAGGTCTACCTTAAGCTCGCTGATTGTGAATAAATGATTGTTGATATTAAGTGTGATAAACGAATGAGAAATGGAAGCAATTACGCCGCTTGGAGATGGGATTGGTGGAACGACGGAGTTCGTGACAACTGTGGAAGGGGAAACTGTTGATGATGGGATAGACTATCAGGCGGAATGGACGTGGAAGCCGTTCACGTGGACATGGTCGGTGATCTTACATTTCATCTCAGCAATCCTGGGTCTCGTAGGCAATCTCCTAGTCATGCTGGCCCTCTTCAAGCGCAGGGGGTCTGTACGCTCAACGGATCGGCTGATCGGGGCCTTAGCGCTCGCCGATTTCCTCACGTCTATCTTCGTCATCCCCGTACCCCGTGAAAACACTGTTCCGTCATCTCCGTTGGGACACTTCTACTGCAAGATGGTTCTCCCAGGTTTTCCTCTCTTCGTCTCCTTCACCTCTTCTATCTATATCCTGATGGCTATTTCTTTGGAGAGATACATAGCGGTCATCCATCCTATAATCTACAACAAGTACGTGACCCGGAAGAAAACCTTCGTCGCTACGATCCTCCTTATTTGGGCGAGTGCTATACTAGTCTATAGCGTGTTCATAGTCACCGTCGTGACCGTCGATCCGGTCCATCATCGATGCGACCTTCACTACAGCTCGTCCTTAGCTCGGGTAGTCATGGGAACCTTCTTCGTAACCTACCGGCTCCTCTTCCCTGCTTCAGTGATGCTCATTACCCAGATTAAAATCGCCAGGAACCTTCACCGCAGATCCGCGAGATATGCAAGAAATTCTGGGGTTTCTTTCCACATGAAGGCACGCAACAACGTAATCAAGCTCACCTTGATCGTCATCATCGTCTATATCATTTGTTGGGGTCCTGGGCAGATCGCGTTCTTTCTCTACACCGTTGGGGCTGTGCCAGCGTCCTTCATCGGTAGCCGTCTCCATACCTTCGTCATTGTCCTCACCTCATATAATTCCTGCGTCAACCCCATCATCTACACCGCCTGGTACGAAGAATTTCGCGTTGTGCTGAAGCAACTTTTCCGGTGCACAGACGGCAGCACCACGGCGCCAATATTTGGCACCAACAAAAGCCCGTCTCAAGGAAACGACGAACGTCATGAAGTAGCAACTAATATTTAGGTCCCATTAAAACAAGCACGGGGACCCACCATTGCGTATTTAAGATGATACACAAATGATGCTACCTGAATGATTGATATTAGGCGGTCATGATCGTATGCCTATTCCCTTTTTATTGTTTTTTCGTGCTTTTCCTTTTAAAATAAAGTTTTTTTTTGTAATGTCATCATGTATTGGAATCCAAAATTGTGAGCAAAGTTCATTTCCGTTTATGGACAATGAACTTGTAACTCAATTCAATTCCACTCCACCACACCATTTATATGATTAAGTTCAGTCAAACACTCGCAATAATGGAAATTCACTCTAAGTGCGGTGGAGCGACGCTGTCCGGAATAAACCTACAAAATGAATGGGTTTCTGAAAATGGGGTTACTGTACAATGTACAACTAGTAGTAGATATGTCGTGGTAAAATGGTTGTGAACTGTGAATCTCTAGATTTTAAGTTTAAGTCCCATTTTAGGCTTTCTGTCTTTCAGGAAAATACTTTATCCACATATTTTCATTTCTGGCTCTTAAAGGGCTTTTTTTAAATCTATGAATTAAAGATTAATGCTGATATATATGATTGCTCTCTTTAAGTCTGTTAACAAATTTCTCTTTGTTTTGATTTTTGTAAAATTCCTTGTTAATGTTTTTTTTTTTTTATATATACATGTATTTCATATTTCATCATCTGTGAATGTGCTTTAGTGAGTACAATGACTTTGTGATCAATCATAATTTAAAGTGCAAGTGAGCCCCCTAAAATTGAAAATTTACTTTCATATTTGTGAGTAAATCTTATGTACCTTAGAGGGAATATACTGTACTGGGAAGAGGGCCGAAACTTTTGAGGATTTGTGATTTAATCACGAAACCAAATGTGGATCAGTTGAGGGCAAATAACTTTCAACAAGTTTCGAAAGTGGACATTACATGAATTTAAGACCATTGGTAAGAAGATTGCTCACGATAATCTGTTTGAAGGCTTTTTGTCTTCCTAGTACAGTCTATCATCTTTAATGATCGCTATCAAGGAGTTGTATGTATATTTCTATTGTATAATGATGCAAATCTATTTCATAAGAATTTGTATATACGTTGGCAAGTTTTTGCTTTTTCTGTTTTATTGTTCATGAAAAAGATATATTTGTTTCAGATATTGACACGTATTCTGCCATGGTGTATATGGAGTCGAATTATATGGGATTTTTTTTTGTTATTTGTTGCACTTCGTCAAAAATAGTTGTATCTTGTTTAGTCAATTCATATTTGATACTATTATAAATTGATTTTACATATCATGAGTAAGCATGATTTAGTATTGTAATACTATTGAGAGTTTCCTGAGATCAAATACATGACATTAATGAATAACGCATTCTTAAAGATCTTACCTATCTTTCTAGGCGCCTGGTACATCCTGTTTGAAATCTAGATCTACCCCCTATGTTATTAAGTAGACTCTATCACAGTCTTTGTCACACAAAATATACAGTATTTCGAAGATGATACAATGCAGCAACTCGCGTAGATTAATTCAGTACGTTGTTGCCTTGAAGAACAACATTTGGTATTCATAGATGGATGCAATATAAGGGATCTAGAGGATCCACACCTCGTAATTCCCCTAACAGGAAACAAAAGGTTCTAACAAGGAAAAGAAGCTTGTGTACATACTGTATGTATATATATCATTACATTGAAATCTCTTTAAAAACTGTCATATTTTATCTGAAACATCTTGTTTGAAAAATACAAATCGTTATTTCCAGATTGTTCACTTTTTTCTTACCACTGATTGACACGTCATTACAGGAATATGCATTTAAACACAAAATATCGCCTTTGTTGCTTGACAACGTATGCCTGGATGATTACGTATTGACTATTTCTCGGACACGTAAATGAAAGAGAGTTTGAATGAAATAGAGTATAATACAGAAATTTTTTTTGCTGTCAGTCACTACTAAAATATAGTTATATGCACGGTCAACAATGTGGTCACTGGTGTTCCTTTCAAATGTTGGATATCGGGCCGAGATACTTTCAGGTGTATGGTCACGGATTACGGTTTCCCCTCGAGTCAGTTAAAGGGAATATACTGTACTGGAAAGACAAAAAGCCTTAAAAATGGTGATCGTGAGCAATCTTCTTGCCAATGGTCTTAAATTCATGTATTGTCCATTAAAAAAACTTTGTTTTTGAGGAATTGTAATTTAATGAATATTTGCTCCACATGTGGATCATTTGAGGGCAAATACTTTAAATTTAAGACCAATGGCAAGAAGATTGCTCACGATCACTTTTTTGAAGGTTTTTTGTCTTCACCGTACAGTATATTCCTTCATAGAACTCATTATGCACCATTGATGAATCTTTGCACAGGTTGTGCACACAAATCTCATAGAGCAGACATTATTTTGGCCCACTAGAAGTTAAGAGACATCGATTACGGTTACACAATGTAGATGAGGATCGACGCTAAGCTCGATACATATAGCTATACCATATATACCGGAAGAGGCTCCATTTATATTCATTATCGAACGAATGGTATACTCGCTAACTATGGAGAATATAACACATCTGAACAGGTTCTACTCATTCAGCATGCTTTACTCGCTCATTCTCGGCTGAGCATTCATACCAAGACTTCACACCTTTCCCATCGTCCCCAATTTGTAATTTCATTGCGAACCTGTCGACAGGAGCGAGGAGATTGGGAGTGCGCCCTCTTCTGGTATCCTTGGTCGCAACCACTTTTCCTCCACCGATTTGTATGTAGTCTCCAAAGACTTGCGTTCTCACACGATCCTCGCTGAACACCTTGCCCTTCTGCTCTTGTACCACTTAGTGAAAGCAAAATTAAATCAAGACCATCTTTAATCGGTAATTTATAGGTAAGAAAGTCTTTTGGAAGAATTCAGCGCTCAAAATCAGGTTTACAAACGTCTTTGACTCGCTCTATAAAACCATTATTCAGACTCCACTAGACAATCAAGATTGAAGTAATATGTTCACTTGATTCGATAATATCGGTCCAACCTTGCTGTTACGTGATTAATTTCTCTGCAAAACGGCCATGCTTCCAGGTTAACTCGGGGGTTCGTCACTTGCGCTCCTTTCCAGTGATTTGATAAATGCTGTATTATTCATGTTTGCACAAGCAGACGTAGAGATCTATTGCTCTTCTCCTAGGTGGAACGTAAGGACATCTTTCAAACTTGTGTCGAGCTACGTTCATTGGCGATACTTAATTTCAGACGAGGGAGAGAGATACACACATTGTACCATCAAACTGGTATGATGCTGTCGTATAGGCTTGTATGTTTATATATATGTTTCGATTTACTTTACAGTTTATAACCGATGAGGCCAACCTGCTTAAATAAGACTGGAAATATAAAATGAAATGTATAAGAAGAATATAGGAGGTGGCGATTGCGGTGAAGAAATAGATGAAAAAGTTAGTGTTTACAACGCCGGAGAAGTGTTCTATGCTAATCATTTTATCATTTGACTCTTGATAAGGTCTATGACCGAAACGTTGAGCATCGTATTTTGTGCGGGGTTTTTATTCATTTGTTTGTATTTGCATATAAACATGGCAAAAAAGTAAGTACCCCCAAAGCAAAATAGCATAACTTCTTATTGAATAAATTCTGGGCAAAATAATTTGGCAGGATTGTTTCTCAACTAATTGACTAACTTATGTGTGAAAATCACGTCAATCCCATTAGTCATGCATGAGTGGGCAAATTTTAAAGGCAAAAATGTCACTTTTCAAAAGTGACAAGGGTCATTATTCATGCTGTTTTAACATTTTTGCATTTCTTGTGCGATTGTTAAAGTGTTTTCACTCAACCATGACACGAAAAGGACCTTCTATGCTTGCATAAGAGGTCATGTTACATCTTTGTCAAAATATCCAGTTTTATTTTTTCACCAAAATATTTTTTTTTAAAAAGGGCTGGGAAATTTGTTAAACGGTGCTCACTCAACCAGAACAATGGGTTAAGTGACGGGATAGGTGTTAGTGCATCGAGAGATGGATAATAAACATTGAAACGACATAAATTACGCACCAGAAATTGAATTCATCCAAAATTCATATGACAGAATCCCAACATTACCCTTGTGGCTTTTGAAAAGTGACATTTTCCCTTTAAAATTTGCCCACTTATGCATGACTCATTGGATTAATGTGATTTTCACACATAAGGTAGCCAATAAGTTGAGGAACAATCCTGCCAAATTATTTTGCCCAAAACCTCTTCAACAAAAAGTTATGGTATTTTGCTTAGGGCGGACCTTTTTTTTTGTTGTGTTTATATGAATGTACATACATTTCCGGTCGGCGAAAAAATAGTCTGTACACCAAGACATTGCTTCTTAGTCTCCTTTAATCATGTTAATTCACAATCTTCCGGTGTATACGTGCTTCATCAGGCCGTCTGTAAAGACAGCAACAAATAACGTACACAATGGGATAACATAATAAGCAGGTAAGCGAACACCAATGCCATTACCATAATCTGACTTATCTTCGACTAACAAAGTCTGGTTTACAATATAGTAGAATAGTTTTAGCGATACACATACAATAATCATATTTCAAATATAAACACATACACAGCCTGGTAGGTGTACACATATACATGAATTTACGATGCGCGAACGCACGCACATACAAAGAAATAAAGATGTAAACTATGAAAGTATTAAAATTATTGTAAAGCAATTGCATTTATTAATGAATTTCATTAATTGCGATGCTTATTAGACTTAAAATATAAAGTGAAAAACGGTGATTGAAATTCACATGTATTGGCGTATAAGCTGACATAGATCCCCCAAATGCTAGATTTTTGTTTGAAATCATTTGATAATAAAATGCCGACGCATGACATATTTTAATGAATCCATGGGGATGAATTACTTCACAATGGGCAAGGACATTTGTTGAAAATCTCATCTTGAAATTTGATTTCCCAAAAAGATCAAAAATGTCTATGATTTGTGTAGATAACGAGAATTAGTATGCATTGTGTTACAAATGTGGGTCTACAACGCTAATCCTATCAACTGAACATTTGTTTTTACGATCACGAAATGTCATAAATGGAGCACTGGAATTCACCTATCATCAATAAATACCTTTCGAACACTTTGAAGCTGTCTCTTACCATACTAAGATCCCTGTTGCAATGAGTACAAGTCTGGTGCATTAAAATAACACAATAAATACTTCCATACTGTGGATGCAATATGGCAGAATATGTCCATGAAATGTTAAGTGTCTTCAAAATGTAGCAAGTCCGCTAACCGTCATGACCGTGTAAGACTCTATCGATGGCTATTGTTTGATATAGGTGACATTACAGTGATATTCTTGTTTGTTCAGTAAATATAAATACTTGATACATGAGCAGCTCTCGGTCAATCAAAGTGTAGAGATTCCTGTACCATTATACCCTTATAGCCAATGATAACGTAATGTACATCGGCCTATGAATATGCATCAACAGAAGTCAACATGCATTTTTACCTTTACGGCAGAGACACGGATTCGATTCCCGGTGGAGAATTGTTATAATTCGATGTTTTTCGTGTTTTTCTCAGTAAAACCGTGCAAAGGAACTTTGAATGTCGCTATGCTCTGTCGCCCTTACAATTCCTTTAAATACGCCACCCCGTGTATGAGGTAAAGTATCTGAAGGGTAGGCTGTTTGCATCCAATCATACGTGAAATCTGAAATATTTGTAATCGTACATACTTGTAAAATCCTGCATTTCCGCTACTATGTTTACTTAGCTTATTTAGATCTTCCCAATGCCATTCATTTCACTGAAAAAATATTACCAAGGGCATTACGAAAGCGGATTTCTTACAGAGAATAAGTTCTAAGGAAAGAAGAAAACAAAGTACGTAAGTACTTGATAAAGGGCACAACAATTTTGAATTTGAGTAGAATAGGGATACGAACTAAACAAAATTATGATCTTCGAATTGACATGATGCGTAGTAGCTCCCATAATCCGAGTTTTAATGGATCCCACGTTGTTCGACCCCACAAAGGACAGCGATCACTAATGCCTTCGCATTAGTTCTTATCCTTCACTCTTTAACCCATTTCCACAAGGGATCGATGAAAGAAGTACTTTTATCTGTAGAGAAAAATACGGGAAACAAATTCATATAATCTTCATATAGCACTTTGCTTCCACGCTCTCGAAATAGATACGATATTCCTTTTGTGCGCTTATTCTCCCAGCCTTGCTTGTAAAGATGCGGTATTTAATACATGAGAGGCCTCGTCCTCTCCATAACTCAGTGATCTAGCATTGTAAAATGAAAGAACGCAATCCCCGCCTTATCCCTGTTGCATCTAAAAGTAATTCTGCAGAAAAATATATCATCCAGAAAGTCTGCTTGTATTTACTCGATCAATCAAAATCTAGGATTTCTCATTTTTTCTTAATATCTATTCAAGCCTATTCATCCCTTTTCCAATTTGGTATCAATTTCTGTGGTATACACACTCTTTGCATTGGAGCTAATTTATATTCGAGCGGGGTATGCGCACGCAATTTCTATCACGTGATTCAACAGAGATCATAAGCGAATAACAGTCCTTCGAATGCTAGAATTGACCCTGGTAGGAGATTTGATTTCATTTCCTTTACCTGTGAAATCTTTTTCGGGATGGATGTATAAAAGGAGATGTCTGTTTGGAAACAAACGCATTCTAGAAGCTTCGAGTGCCAACATTGTGATAATTTTTTTTATCCGCACTCCGCTATTTCACAGAAAAGTTCCTTTCTAAATACTACGTGAAGGTAAGCGCTTTATTTCATATTTCATCTAGACGTCATGCATGTATTCATTTTCTCTTAGTTTATATCTATCATTCCCAGTAGTATGAGATGTTGTAAGTCAATCTTTTTCAATCATCTAAAAAATGTTTCTGACTCTGTTGATTTGCACTGTTGTTCAACAATAATTTGTGAAATTGCTTTAAGCTGATAATTTTCATTTTCCCAAAATATTTATTAATGTGTTATTGATATTTTTATTCTGTCCTTTCATTTTTCATTACAAATATGATAATTTGACAGCGAGTGATGAAATAGTTAATTCAATGCTGCATTCATTTAGCAAACAAAAATAAACCATTTTCATGAATAATGAATACAAGGTATCACCAGAAAGCTGATGGCTTGTGAGGTGTAAGGACCTTCAACATGTGGTTCAATACACATTAAATATATAGTCCATTATTTAAATGACAGACAGTAAGATGAACCAAAGTACACAAATGACATAAACATATGTACTTTAAAAATACATCAAAGAAAAAGTAATGCAAACAAACATACAGGCAAAACAAACGAACAGAAAAGGCGATAGTCAACAGAGTAAACAATTTGTAATATCAAAATGTCAAATATAATATAATGTGCCTATATCTCCATATATTTATACTCCTCTCCACGCCTCTTGGGCAACTCGAATTACAACAAAATATGTGACTACGCACCACCCAAGCAAGGTCGAAAAACCTCCGCGTGCTCAATCATGCCAATAGTATGAGTGAGTTAATAACTTGGTTGTGGAGGAAAATCACTTTGCGCTCTGCCTTGGTAACAATTAGCACGCTTTAAAATCACGATGCACGCAAATAAATAATGTATAATTTCGTTAAGGATATTCAGCGTTAAATTAGTGCGAGATAAACTGAACTTATATCTTGGTATATATCATCAAATATTTTGTTTTACTTCCATCAATTTACATGCATCGGCTCTATAAATATCTCTGAAGCGTTTAGATTTAAGTATATTGCTTTCCTAAGCTGTCATCCCCAACACTTTTAACACATTTAGAGCCTTAGTCAGTTTGCAGAACTATTTTCAAGCAGATGAGATGAGGAAAATCTTTCTAGATGAAATGGTTTCTATAGAACCAACAAACTTATTTTTTGCTTACATCATAAATATACTTATAAAGATTATGTTCACAAACCGCAAATTCCAACAAAAGGTGAGTCTCACGAAGGATTTCGTTTGATAAAGGAATGATGTGCATTTTATATTGTGCTGGTGCTCATCCTACTCATAGATGAGGAATACTTCTGAAAACAACTAGACGTTAAAGGACCTTTTTTCTGATAATCATATATATGTTTTGTGTTTACCTTTAATAGATAAGAAAGTATCATGTCGCTTGTAACTGACGAGGTGGAGGTATGGACGACCGCCGTGGTTGATATGGACTATGAGACGGAATGGACTTGGAAGCCGTTCACCTGGACATGGTCGGTCATTTTTCATTTCATCTCAGCAATCCTGGGTCTTATAGGCAATCTCCTAGTCATGCTGGCCCTCTTTAAGCGCAGGGGGTCTGCACGCTCAACGGATCGGCTGATCGGGGCCTTAGCGCTTGCCGATTTCCTCACGTCTATCTTCGTCATCCCCGTACCCCGTGAGAACACCGTTCCGTCATCTCCGTTGGGACACTTCTACTGCAAGATGGTTCTCCCAGGTTTTCCTCTCTTCGTCTCGTTCACCTCGTCTATCTATATCCTGATGGCCATGTCCGTCGAGCGATACATAGCGGTGATCTACCCCCTACTCTTCAATAGGTACGTCACTCGGAAGTCCATCTTCGTTGCCGTGACGGTCCTCATATGGACGAGCGTGACCCTGGTATACGGGGTATTTGTCGGAACCGCCGTCGGGGTTGACCCCGGCTCTCATCGCTGCAACCTGTACTACGACGCACCCGCAGCTCAGGTCGTGTTGGGATCCTTTTTCCTCACGTACCGCCTCCTTTTCCCGGCTTCAGTGATGATCATCACCCAAATCCTCATCGCCCGTAGCTTAAAGCGAAGTTCCGCACTACACGCCGGCAAAAACGGCCTTTCTTTTCACATGAAGGCGCGCAACAACATCATAAAGCTCACGCTCATCGTCATCATCGTCTATATCATTTGTTGGGGGCCGGGGCAGATCGTGTTCTTTCTCTACACCATTGGGGCCGTCCCGGCGTCGTTCATCGGCAGTCCTCTGCACACCTTCGTTATCGTTCTCACCTCGTACAACTCGAGCGTCAACCCGATCATTTACTCGGCTTGGTTCCCCGAGTTCCGCGTCGCCCTGAAACAACTTTTCTGCTGCTCCGATGGCAGCAGCACGAGTGCTCCGATATTTGACGTCAATAAACCGGTCAGCGAAGATCACCAAAATCACGATTACAGCCGCGATACTGAACACAGTCGCGATACTGCCATCGATATGTAAACACAAACGTGTGAGCTGCCTTTCAAAGATCGTGCTTAGAACTCGTGGAAGGAGTACCGAGTGATGCACCAGCTGTAACTCAGAGGCTACATCATTATATTGATACTTGGGCATCACACCCTCCTGGCAATAACCTCTCCAGGAAGGCTTAGGATCAACGTTACCATGGTTACAGGCTGAGGTCTAGTACTAGTCGTTTCGCACCAAGCATGAAAGGATGGGGCATCACAGACTCGGCCCTCAGTCTTTGTGGTCAAGTACAGACCCATGAATACGTCATAACCCAGTGTGCTGTGATAGGACTTCCCTGTTCACTGGCTCACATTGGTGACCCACAAATGGTGACAAACCACATTAACTACCCATTTTGACTGTTGTATTCAACATATGAAACAATGATAACCTAGGAAGTAATGATAATGTTTCAGTTTTGATCCACGACCTAATATAATTGTTTTTGTTGACGTTCTCTGTGCAAAATTAAGTGACCGGCAGCAAAATAGAAATACAATACATATATGGTGAAATACGAATTATAAAAAAACAATAGTTAGTATGCTACATACGTATTCCGGAATTCCGTCCCCCTTTTAAACGTTTTCATGTAATAATGTCGTCTAAATTGGAAATGGAAATTGTACGTATCGGATGTTCTTTTGTATATAAACAATGGAAAGGTTCTGTTAATCTTTGTTTTCGCACTTCTCTCAATGTCCATAAAACAGTACAAAGTATATATTGTGTAAAATGCTATATATCGTAATATTGTAATTGTAAATTCTTTACATTTGAAACCAGTTTGATTTGGCGATGTACATATATATGGTGATCCCAGAGATACAGAAATTCAACTTGAACTTGATTATCTGAATGGGATTATTATGGCAATAATGTTATTCATACTCATATTCACAGAAACATAATTATTTGCACTTGTACGCAGATAGCTTATGCAGTCTTTTAACTGTTTAAAACAAATGGAAAGGTTCCCATTTAATCCTTTTCTATCAGGCAAACTGGGGTGTTTCAGCAAGCTGTTCGTAAGCTACGAACGACTTGTTACCCCATCTTGTGCTAAATCACATTCTCAATGACTTTGATTCACATCAGCTTAAGTTCAAATCCCATGTTTATAAATGAAAATGTTTGTTGTTAACAAGTGTATGAATACAAAGCTTATGATTGTGTCAAATTGTATTAGGATTATGGGAAATTAACTCCCAATATGATAAAACAGGAACAAAGTGTGGTATCGCATTTAGCGCAAGAAGGGATTACTAACAGCTTGGTGAAACATCCCTTTGTACTCTACGCGTTGCGTGCGTATCATTTGTCTAGAAATAAACTTCATTCTGGACATAAAGAGTTTAGTGTTAGCAGCTATCTAGAGATATTTTTAAGAAAACCAATATGGAATAAAATATCTGCTATTAAACATATCACTAACACTTCGTATATGGTAAAATAAGCTGCGGTGAACCGTTTGAAGTAAATATGATATTTTGATAATGATAATTGATTGATTTATTGATTGATATTTCTTGAAGTCCTCTTCTAGATCTCGAATAAAAAAATCACACACAAAAACAAAAATAAAAAAACACGATATAGCGATGCAAACAATATGGAGCAATAGGATGGTTACCAGTTTCGTAATCGCAGCTAGAATAAAGAGTAGATAACATTTATTTCCACATTTAGTAACGTTATGTTCGTATATGATGATAAGACACTGTATTGTCGAAAAAATGGAATTGTTTCGAGAAGGTAAATTGTGCCTAACAAGATGTCTTAAATGAGTACAGCTACCCAAACACTTGCATGAATTTTGGTCACGCATAGTTCCAACGTACGTGAGGAGATGAGCGTTGGTGTGTGAATGCACGACAACATTTACAACATGCTGGCAGTTTTGGCAAATCATGTTGGGACAACTTTCGCGAATGAACTATGCGTACCCTAGGCCAGTGCGTGCCATTACATACCATCGAGCAGACGTGTGGCACGCATGTTTACGGCTTGTTCACGACTAGTTTGAACAGTGTGCACATTATTTGCCAGCAGTTCACGCAAGGTTTCCGCATGACCACGAATAGTCTACGTAATTACGTCGTCATCACAAAAACTTGTCATGCTATGTGATGCTACAGTCTCGTAAAAATATCAATGTGGGCATGGACCTGTCGTAACAATGAATAACCATTTGTGAACAGTGCTTAAATTTGGCGTAATACAACGTGACAATGTCCTGGTGGTTACGCATACGTGGGGTCTAGGCAAATAAATGACACGCATGGCACGTCATAATGTGCATCAGGAGCCGTGTGAACTTGGTAGAAACCTTTTTTCACGAATGGCACGTGTACAGGCTATACAAAAGAGTAAGAAAATTGATCACAAAAATGCAATCCTATTAAAGAAGATTGTTTGGACAAACGATGTCACTTTAACGCATCACCTTATCTTTACATGTGTATCTTAACAGTATCTGGCTTGCAGTGTTACTAGACGCAATGAAAGGCCGTAACATGACATACGGTAACGAGTAACGAGTACGGCACCAATATTTTAAAGCTTTTTTTTTTTAGCTGTCTGAAATGTTGTATGATATAATGCTGGTAAGGCACTAGCGTTGTCTAGATTCCTATTAATCAAGTGGTTTGACATTAGTCGAAACCGGGGATGGTAATCTGAAAGTTGACTTATCTTTTGTTTTATCTTCTGTTGTATCTTCCCGAGATAATAGATTGCTGTATTGCTGTAAGCTGGTATTCTGAAAAATCTCTCTAAGCATGCTAAGCAACGCCTCTCTTTTATCTTTGAATCTATTCAAAATTTATTTTATATCGTGGGCCTAGCTCCGTCAGTCAATCAGAACAACTTTTACTTTGCGTCAGTTAGTTTTGCGTTAAATAATAGCTGGAAAAAATAAAACAAATTCAACAAGGATTTTTAAAATACCATCTTTCTTGTAATCTAAGAGATAAGATTCAGAATACCACACCAGGACCCGATATCACAACAGAAGGATTGTGATATTCAAAATATTCATGGTTAGAAACAGTGTGTCCCATTTGCAAAAGTCATGAAACTCTGCAGGAATCGTAGTATATCCTTACGATAACGTGCATGATATATCAGTCATAGCTTCACTAACATTATCAGGAAAAGGGAAAAATATCCTTGTTAACGTTTGAAACCCACCGACCATAGTCTACATTCACAATCGTATTGTCACTGTCGTTGCGCGCTTCTGGCATTACTCCCATTGAACGCATGCACTGTGGAGCGGACCATACAGCGCAAAGCAGTCTCTAGGCTATAGGTTTTGGGCGACCCGTCCAATACCTCCTTAAAATATAGCGATTGCTATGCTTTCGCTTTAAGCCAGTTTGCCATTCTATTATGGGGAGGGATTTTTTTTCTTTTTATCTTCTCCACATTCGGTGGTTTTTAAACAATTTCATTTTTACGATCTGCAAAAGAAGCACCCTATCTTTAAGCACTGTGTACATTATGTCGATTTCAAATATGTGTCTTCATGTGGTTACTGAGGTAGCTGTGTTTACGAAAGTAATTATGGTGGTGATATATTTGGCAACTGAACGCACAATTTAGTCTAAAGCTCACATGTATGTGTATAATGTATGGCAAGTATGGGAATTTCGTTGTGGAATTAATTAACTTCATGGTTGTGAATTGTAGTGCTTTGATGGGTGTTTATAAGAACGGAAATTACATGACATGTTCTGGAGGAATGATTCACTGTTTTATTTCATATTTGATAGAAATTAATTTCATTCGTGTAATACGTTTTATTCGCACATTTCAAGAAAAATGATAGACGCGAAGATGAAAATGAATCCGCCCTTCTACAGAAAATGCTTATTAAAAAGTGTTTCGAAAATAAGAACATTCAAAATTAAAAAGTCTTGTTCTTCATATATGAGTTGTTCAGAACAAATAAAATGCAAAGAGTCAATATCAGCTTCACATCTATCAGAACAGCTCGAGTTTAGGCCACTGCACACGATACACTTCAACCACGATTCTGCGGTCGTAAGGGTCTACGACTGGACATGTGACGTCACCTTCTTCTTGCACAAACACAATGACAGGGTCCTGCGATTCAGCCTGCCGCAGAGTCGTGCGACAGATCGGATCGTGTCGTCTGTGGTGGCCATTAAACCTTACCGATATCAATTACCAACAACATGCGTTTTGAATGTAAAAGTCTCCTCGTCTTAAATATCATTGGACCATACCGCACCATGGTAACGACACTTGCGGATGTTTGTCTTATATGTGATGCAGCGGACTAAACAGACATTGCTCATTGGCATGACGACCCCATCCCCTCCACAGAAGTTATAACACAAAATGTCCAAACATGTTTTACTGTATCGTTCATATTAATAATGTTTGTATGAGTGTGAATGTACGTGTGTGTGTGTTTGTGTGTGTGTGTGATGTGTGTGTGTGTGTATGTGTGTGTGCGTGCGTGTGTGTGTATTGTGGGGGTGAGCGGGATGGGGGGGGGGGGAGCACATGAATGTGTACATATGTTTTTTTTTTTTTTGTCCGTGAGTGTGTGTTTATGTGTGGGTGTGGGGCAGCTGGGTTCAGTGCACTAAACTCATTTATCAAACATGTCTGAGGAAATGGGTCTAAATCGTCTAGAATATGTCGCAATCGTCTTAAAAATATGCTTTAATCGTCTTAAAAATCGTTATCACGAAATTTGAACACCCCATTTTCAATTAAGAAAAACGTGACGCGATAAAGCGTAAACCCCTATCCTGCACTCGCCCGATGGAAAGCCGTGTGCGAAGACTCAGCACCCTGCTTGCAGGATATCGGTGGGCGCACATGCACTCTATTCGTGCGCGTTGCTCACAGACCAGTCGATTCGAGCGAAGGGGCGACGTCCTGGCGAGGAGAATGAATGAATGAGAAAAGAAGAAGGGAATGGATGAAACGACGAGACCTGTAAGTACTGGACCTTATTATACAACCTGGATTAGTATACAAATGATGCTCATTTTTGATAAGTGGGTCGGTACGAATGATGTGCATACGGTCACCTTTGCATGGTTTAAAACACACGAGACGCAGCCGAGAGCGTTTTTGACCGTGCCAAAGTTACCGCGTGCACACAATTCTACCGAACCACACACAAAATGTGCATTATATGTTTTATAGAATGGGCAACAGCAACATATATACAGTAAAAAAAAAAAACGTGCCAAAATGTACCGGACACATTTTACCGACTATTGACTCTGCAACAAGACAAGCATACAACATGACATCACAGCAATACTGTATTAGTCATACTCACATTATGTACGAATGATCGTGGCGTATCCATGGTGAATTTTTAATATCCGGTTAATATGCCAACGTCGATTCCCTTTCCTCTGTCTGGTTTGCTAACGTGATCTGTTTTCTTTTCTGTTTCCTTAAGTAGACTCACTATCCTGGCAAACATTCGGACGAGTTTGCGTATGCTATCACTCTCGCCTTTGTTATACTCGTAACCGAACAACTTAACCGTAATGACGGTGGAAATCATTCACGAACGGTATCTTGTTCTGTACATTGAGAGACCCAATCAGCTGTTTAATCGACATAAATTACAAGAGAGACATTCGCCATTTCTTTTCACGGCATATGTGAATTCGAGAATCTGTAACTGGCCACCCAAATCCTATTAGGTCATTTTCACTCTCCAATAAAAGTCACACTTGTTATTCGTATTTCGACATGGTTTCCCGTATAATCCTTTGTTCCGAACACGAACATGACGAACGGCATGTACGTTTTTGAAAACACCAGTTTAAAGTATGAAGACACATATTTGCCCCGTGCATGCGCGCTGCTATCCTATATACTCTCATTTCTGTATGTATGAACAAATACTAAATACGAATTTGAGCATGTTTACAGTAAAGAGAAATGGTAAGACATAACCAAGGAATGTTCAAACATTAGACCATGAAACTTAGAAACATAAAATGACTTATTGTCTTGCTTCAACTGAGGTGACAACACATTTGTCACCGAGGAGAGTGTTAAATTGTACTAGGTGTTAAATTTTTCTTGACATTTAAAAAAAAAACCCAGCTGGAATGTATGCATTACAAAGTAATACATAAATATGAAAATATTCATGCAATTCAGCCCAAATGAACTATTTCAAATCAACAGGAAGGGAGGAAGAAAGTGAAAGTAAACATCTGTGATTGCAGTGCATGAGAACTTCATAGTTTCCACTCTATTCCAAAATATTACGTAGAATATAGGTTAAAGAGATAGTTCACCCTGGAATCATTTTGGTATCAATAAAAGGAGACACATTAAAGAAACATGTGCGTGAAGGTTTGACGAAAATCGGTAAAAGGAAAAGAAAGCTATTTGATTTTAAAATGTTGAATTTGTGACGTCCCGTGCGAGGTGCTCTCCCATATATTGTGCACATTTTTTGGAAAATGTTTTTTTTTTTCTCAAAAGGATATTTACTATTTTACCCGTGCGTTTGATAGATCATTCGAAGTACGTTTTTACGCACACAACATCGGAGAGCACCTCGCACGTGACGTTACAAAATCAGAACTTTAAAATCAAATAAATTTCTTTTCCTTTTGACCGATTTTCGTGAGACATCCACTGATATGTCTTTTTCACGTGTCTCCTTTAATTAAACTAAAATAATTTCAGGGTGAACTATCCCTTTAACAGGTGAGAAGAAAATGCTGGAAAGAAGAGGCAGAAGATGAAAATCTTTTTAAAGAGCGGAAGTAGAAAGAAGACAAGGATGGGAGGGGAGGGGGGCAGGCGAGGAGGAGAACGAAAAGTAAAAGAAGGCCACACGCATATACACACCTACACACGCACGCACGCACACACACACACGCACACACACATACAAACACACACACACGCACGCACACACAAACACACACAAATACACACATGCATGCGTGAGCGCACACACAAACATAACCACACACAAACACACACACACACACACACGCGCACACACATACACACACACACACACACACACACACACACACACACACACATATTATTTCACAATCTGTGCCGCCCTCGCAGGGGAGTGATATTACACATTATATCAGGAAGATTCAACGTACATGTATTAACATCTTCCTCGTTTTATCTTAGTAACGTCCCTTAAGGAGAACGATTAGGCTGGTATTATTACTGGTATCATTATCATCATTATCATCATTATCGTCATCATCATCATCATCATCATCATCATCATCATCATCTCGTTTATGGTTCCTTATCAATGTTCCCATCGATATGTTCCATCACATCTCACTTAATTATTTCTAAGACTTCACAAATCAGAAAGAACAGTTCGTTGTAGTTAAATTCTTCTATCTTATTACAAAATCTTAGGGGAAAGTTCATTTTCACGTGCAGCCACTGTCATATGGATTCATTTGCCGGATTATCTCAGAAACTTAGAAACGTACGAAAAGTTCAGAAGTAATATGAAACATATTTTGATCGTTCTTTGTAAATACTACAACTTTTATGCCAGTACACTCTTTCTATTCCTCGTATGATCTGTTATGTCGAGCGCATAGCGACATGTACTTATGCCTTTGAATTACATGTATGCGCTATACAGAAAGTTTTAATTTTATTATCATCATCTTCCAGTTGTCTGCCATCCGCTTAGTTAGACTTACGTCTGATTTAAAACGTAATTACTTGCTTTATTCTTTATTCTCGGCAGGATGACGAGGTCTTCCGATGACAAAACCATTGTCCGATTGTGGATGGCTCGATCATGTTAGTGCAGCAGATAAGAGGAGAGCAAAATGTTACATGTTTCATCAGAAAGTACTTCTTATTTGATTAATGAACATCGATTATGTAGGAGTGAGAAGGAAGTATGAATAAGGATGACATTTCTTCCAAGAAGTGAGTGATATTTAATTCGGCGTGATTGCGTTAAGAGCGGAATGATAGGATTATTGCTTGTTCCTGTAATAACCAAAAGTGGATTTTCCATTACTTCAATTCAGCAAGTTCTTTTTTGCCGCTTCAGCAAAAAAAATAAGCTTTGTTCAATGTACTTGTCGACCTTTACAGTAAGCATGGAATACCTTAGAATTATTTAAGTAGGTTGAATATGCGAACACGATCTCGTGTAATTTTATAATAGAAGAGCTCATTTGCAAAAGGGGTTAGATCCATTTTTCATGAAATTTGATTTTTTTTTCTCAATGTATAGATTTGAAGGAGTTCTATAAGATGATACCGAACAAAAGTTGAAATTCCTATTAAAAAGTTAACAAAAATCAGTTCTTTTTCAAAACAGGTTAGATCCATTTCAGTTTGTTTGCAAAAGGGGCGAGATTCACAAAGGTAATTTTTGGAGAGAAATCTGTTTTAAACATATGAAGACAGGTAGATTTCTTTTATACCCACTTTTATGTTAACATAGTAGGGTAGTATATCATGACAATTTAGTTTCGCATAAGAATATTGTAATATGGGAGAATAAAAAAGTTGATATTCCCAGAATGGTCTAAAGGGGATCTAACCCGTTTTGCAAACAAGCTCTTCTATAGACTAACATGTAAAGCTTATTTCAAATACCGCATTGGAAAGCAGCACTTAAAAATACAAAGTAAACACTAAATCATTCAATTCAATTCAATTCAATTCATTTATTTCTCCTCTTTCAATTTTTACAATGATGGTATAGTCTACTTCACAGATTAACATACATGTAAATAAACTTGCATAATACAATGAATTAGATAATACAAATTGAAAGGGAAGGAAAGCCGACTAAAAAGCAAAGCTTGTAGGGTGTAGGCCCCCCTATTAAAGTAAATATCATGAACTATCATTTTATGAAAACAACAACAACAATAACAACTGATTAAATGATTACAAAATCATTTTAGACGCAAAACAATGATAATTATATACATAAAATACTAAATGTACACAAACATCAAAGTTGCACGCTACAAATTATATTCATAATCATATTAATAATGTGCTCCCATCCTGCAATTATGACATCATATGACATCAATTATTATTTGTGTGTGTCTCTTGTTTGTTAGTTTCATAAGATGTATATATCTGTATTGTTTTTCAAAATTGTGTTTGCTCTCATTGATTTATGTTGAAAAAATGTGTATGTTATTATTGTTATTGTTTTGATGAGGCACGGCCCTTCTGAAAAACAGTCTTATTGGCTGATCGATGGCTCCCGTGCATAAATAAATAAATCAAATCAAATCACTTTTCTGATTTAAATGAACATCGGTTTTATATTTGACCACGCGAAGATCATACAGAACATGATTACATTGTATATAATTGCTAACGGCGTTTAACAAGCCCTCTACCGGTAGCTTGAATGGCAAATACATGGCCACATTATTGACTTTGCTTTCTCAGAGACAATGAATGTTTCATATACATCTTCAGTCTAGATAAGGATCGACTGCGGTGAAAATCATACTGAAATTGTATTAGGGACCTTCTTGAGCAGGAAAAAACAGTACCATAGTATTATGTCATCTGCTACTGATTCCCAATAATCTATAGTCCGATACTATATTGTAATAAATTTTCCATTCTTCAATATGACAGCTTATATGTTGAGAGAAAATATGCCATTCAAATGTTATCTATAAAATTAGTAAAATACTACTTTTTCATGGCGGTCATTTTTTTTAAAATGCACGCCATGGCTCTCCTAAGCAACACTCGGAATGGCTCAATATCCAAATTGGCCAAAAGATATAGCATTCTACATGCTTGTCAGATATTATGCTTTTAGACAAAGTAAAGAATTAGGTCAGTATATCGAACTATACCGCTGGTCGACTTAGCGGAGACTGTCGCGACTAATCAGGCACGGCGACTCGGCGGGGACATCAAACAATAGCTTGCACTCTCACTGAAGAGTTCCATGCGACCTTTCCAGACGAGTTGACAACTAAATTGTCCATAAGTTGCGAGAGGTGTGGTCGCCGCGATGTCTCCGAGATCTTCTGGAGACCGGAAAAGGTCTTACGCTAAACTCGAATATGTTTAAATAATCCTCGAATCCCCGGAGACCTGGCTCGTCTCCAGAAGACATCGCGGAGACTCCAAGCCAATTAAATACCCACAATACGTCATACGCTCCAGACGACTTTGTAGACAATGCGCGCAGATGCTGTCACCTTTTTGATCTTGGTGACTGTAACATTACCATCGAGACGGTTCTGGCAAACAAAACTTCTCTACAAGACAATACCAACATTTATTGAACTTTGGTAAAATTTCCGTTATTTGGGGGTAAATATATGATTTTAAATTTTCATCAAGTACGCATTGGATAATATTTCACAGGTCGTTTTCAATAATGAACTTAATTATTTTGAAAAACTGCCCATTATGTGTGAAAATTAGTTACATTCACTTTCATGATATTTACTAATAGCTTTTCAAATGTGAAATTATGATGCTTGCCAAAGTAGCATTATGCGCAAATCGGTCTTCAGTTATTGTTTAACACGCAACCATCATCATGATAATGTTCATGTGTATCGAATATGAACGCCCATTTTTACTGGCTAAATGTTCTTTAACTTGGAACATTTTTTGTGCCATAATTTTGTGCCGTAATCTTAGACTACTGTTAACGCATATCCTTAAAGAAATTGCATTCCTATCCAACTTTCTTTGGTATAAAAAGGAGGGGGTAAAACAAGTGGAAAGTCTTTAATGTATAAGTAGACATTACCTGTACTAATGTAGTCTCCCATTTGGCACACATTATCCATACGCGCGTGGACTAACCTATCACAGCCTATAGGCCACACACCTGCAATCGTTCATCCATAGGTGTTAAAAATGCTAATTGACAAAATAGTGAAGATAGCTCCTTCGTTCAACTTCACTCGTAGAAATATGAATGGTAAATCTTCTGCGCGGTTCTTTGTTAAAAGCCTGATACTGAGGCTACCGCCAAATTTTGTTAACAATTGCAGGTACTTATGTGACTTAATAATTTCCCCAATAAATGCAATCAGGGACTTATCTGTGCTACACCATTGCACTATTCTGGAGCAATAATAAACACTTTTTATTCCGATATGAAATATTTGCACGAAGATGTTCAATCAATTCCATAGAAATATATATTTTTTTTCAATGGTGATATAATCTTTAGGGACTTTCCCCAAACGAATTACAGATGTGTAGCCTGAGCTGCATCCAGTATGGGCCGATTGTGTACACCTTTGCTCCTAAGATGATATTGTTCATCAACACATCAATGTTGCGGTTCAGAGATGGGTCATACTAATGGATCTTATGGCCATAAATCTCATACAGATCGCACACGAATGTGAGGAACATATTTTATCACTGTGAAGGCTAATCCATACATCAGTGGTCATGAGTCAAACATAATGAGAGAGTCTTGCATTATATTTCTTGCGCGCTATAATTATATGACTTTGAACTAATCGTATATTAACACGTTTTTCTGGCGTGACTGGCCTAACTATATACAATATGACTGCACAAACATGGGCCGCTTGTAAAGACATGTTTTGAATAAATGACATCCCCTATCGTAAAAAAGATGGAAAGTGCATGACTTGACGAACTTTAAAATGGTAGAGAAAACAAATGTCCAAATTATTTCGTAACAATGCAGTCATGCCTTATTTTGAAATCTAATCATACCATAGTAGGTCGAGGTGGCACGCTATGAAATAAGGAAAGGTTAATGTCATAAGGTTTATTTCATTTTCTCTTCCGTTAATATGGTTAACATGGTTCCAAAACAAACATTATTTTGCTAATTTTTAACACAACCTTCAAATTATTTTGTCATGCCATATTCTTTGATAACTAGCAATTGCGTGGGTTCTCTTTGTTGAATGGTAATTCAATTCAGAGAGAGAGAGGGGGTGCCACTGTACTTTAGTCTTTATGATGCTCTTGGACGTTACTTTAAGTGGGGGCGCTGTTTAGAGCTACATTAGTATAGTATGTCTGTGGCTACATCTTTCATTATAACATTTTACTTGAGAGGATATTTTGAATCGTTTAATTATGAAATTCCACTATGATTTACTCGACAAAGTGCCAACATCAACGAAACAAAATAACCCTCTGCAATAATCTCTGGGTAATGTCACCAGCCTCCGATACAAAACACTGACATCTTCGCACTGAACTATACGTAGTGGTATAGTTCAGTGCATCTTCGGAACAAACTAGAACTTCGATTTTGTTTAATTCCTTGAAAGCCACCATACTCTCAGATCGTACGTACGTATGTACAGTGTACCGTACGCGTACCGTACAATCATGTGTAATCAGAAAGCTGTTCGTGTGAATGCAGCATAGGCATACGTTGAAGAAAGAAAAACCCAAATCAGTACATATACTTCCATGCCAAACAGACGACGTCGAATTCGACGCTTCCTGATATCCGACTTGGTTGTGATTCAGGTGAGTGATTGATTGTTAGATGTTAAGGGAAAGAGTTTCTTTTGCGACAGCCACCCGGCACCCAATATATCCCCAACTTTTAGTCACCCTCGGTAACCGGCTAGGCCACCCTGTAGGCACCCGGGCCGGGGTTGCGCGTACCCTTACTGCGACCAGCCCGCTCACGCGGGAGCAGTCCCGGGGCTACGCGTACCTATTCTTTAATCAAAATGACATTTTTGGACATACCCCCCTAGTAGAGACGGTACATCCACACCGAACACACAGTGGCCGGGTTCTTATGTATACAAGCAAATACAATGTTTCCCCTAAAGTTAGGGGAATTAGTGCAAAGTCTATGGGAAAACGGATTTTGGAACTAGACATAGCGACATTGTTTAAAAATCTAACATATTTCAAGCTATGATGCAACAAATTTACTTATATCAAAATTAGATCTATATTATATATTGATAAATTCTAGGACTAAGATTCCACCAAATGTATAGAAAGGTGAAAATTAAAGACTTACTTTCTGCCAATCACACGTTTATCGCAGACATTTTCAATCTGCTCGAGTCTGACATAAATTTGACCAATCAGATTGTTCGACGGGTTGTTGCCTGGTTGGCTATGAATATTTAAATCGTCAATCTGTTCGACGAAAAAAAAAAAGCACATGGCAAACGAGCGGGAAAAAAATGTGCGCATGCGTGAAATTACTTATTCATATATGCATTATCATTAGCGTTTTCATATTCAAAATGGCGACTCGCATCGATCGCCATACAGTGTACAGGTGCAATGTTCAGTCTCTAAATAGAGCGTTCAGAGGAGCCAGATGCAGGTCGCCACTTTGAATATGAAAACACTAATGCATATGAATAAGTAATTTAAGGCATGCGCACATTTTTTTCCCCACTCGTTTGTTGTGTGCTATTTTTTCCCTTCAAAATGATAGACCATTTGAATATTTATAGCGATAAACGTTGATCGGCGGAAAGTTAGTCTTTAATTTTCACCTTTCTTTATATTTTGGGGGGATTTTAGTCCTAGAATTTACAAATATATAATACAGATCTAATTTTGATTGAAGTAGATTTGTTGCATACTAGCTTGAAATATGTTAAAATTTGAGACGAAGGAGCTATGACTATGAGGGTCCCAAGATCCTTTTTCCCATAGAGTTTCTACAGAATTGGGTAATTTTCTACTCAACGCATTGAACTTGTACGGTGTAAATAATTGCCAATGCGCGTGTGGTGTGCATATACCGTCTCTATTCGGGGATATGTCCAAAAATGTAATTTCGATTAAAGAATGCCCAGAATGAGACGGTTTTTCCTGTCTACGGAACACCAAGCTTTGCCTCTGGAGAAAGAGAGTCCTGATTAGATCAGTAAATTTTAGCAATTCTGTTTGCTAAAACTCACATGTATTGCACATGTTTACGGAGAATATATACCTGAATATTCTTGTGGCTGGTTTTAAAGATGATTTTAATCCATGTTGTATTTTTTTTTATTGTTTACGAACTAAAGTGGTTCAGAATTGCACGACGGCAGCTGCAATGGTGAAGATTAAAGTGTATGTGCATGCGCCAGTTCCCATAATCCATATATTCGTGTACATTTTCAAAGCCAAGATGGCAGCCTTGATGGAACGTATTTGTTACAAAGATGTGAAGAGGAAATATGTAATATTGCTCAAAATTTTCGAACATTTTTGTAGTGCAAGTATACATTCGAGACAGTGAGTCATTCACACATGTATCGGGTCGATTACACAGTAGCCGGACCCTACACGCAGGGAAAATGAAGGCAAGCCCTCAGGACGCTCCTGCTTTGCGGGAGCAGTCCCGGGGCTAGGTGGCTAAATAAATCACCTAGTCTGCGAGTGAAATCACTCTTTGTTTACATGTTAGGCATTAATATCATATCACTATAAAAAAAAAGTATCAGCGTGCAAACTAAAAACATGTGTGCTACAAATTTCTAACAAATAATCCTTTAAATAGCCTTTAAATGTACCAGTAAGCAAAATATTACATGCAAGTTTCTAAGAATTTTGACTCGCACTCCAGTGTATGTTGACACCACAATGCTAAGTTTGGAATCCAATTTTTACTTGCAGATGGCGGTACACTTCCAAACTTGGAAGTGACAAGAAGAGTACAGAAGGCTTGTTTGAACTGACTGTGCTACATTTGATTTGGAAGGAAGGCAGGATTTATGTCTGGTTGGCCAAGGAGGCAGCTTCAGAATGGCCAATGACAGAGAGCCCAAGTCTACACTGATCAAGGACTTGCGGCATGGGGCCAAAAACCTACAGATGGTATTCATTGTACTGGACATAGGTAAGAAAATAGGAGATCAGAATTCAAGTCTGGGGGGTGTTTCACCAAGCTGTTCATAAGCTGCGAATGACTTTACGCACGACTGGTGACCATTTCTTGTGCGAAATTTAGATACCCCAAAAGGTACCTGTTCTAACAGAGTGGGAGTCAATTTCCAACAATCTTAATCAAATTTGACAAATTGTAAATGTTGTAGTCATGCAGATATTTGTAAACAAGAATTTATATTTATATTGATCAAATTTCAACTTGAGCTAATGGGAATCAAAATAATTGAAAATCTGATTAAGCACAAGAAAGGCTCATGTGTAAAGGCTCAAGCTTTAAGTCATTCATAGCTTAACAGCATGCTGAAACACCACCCAGAGTCATATAACAGCAAACCACCGCTTGCTGTTCTTGGAAATTTGGAATAGGACATTGTTTTTACATTGTTCCCAATATAATATTCATCAACTATCATTTCTCATGGAACATGTCCCACGTAGCACATGCAATTTGTTGGATGCGCAAACGGTGCACCAATTGTTGGTTGCAGCGGACAGGCCAATTTCCAACTTTGGGATCGACATCACAGCCTAGTACCACTGAGCTGTATACATGTATGGAGCTCTGTGCCTAGCACCAAATACACTCCATACATGGTACACAGATTTTAAACAAGGCGGACCCAGCTGTCTTACTGCCTGTCTTTCGGCAATTGCGGGTTAACAAACCCAAAAAGTATTTTTACTTATCGCAGCATATATTGTTTACTCTGATTTTAATGTACAGGTAGAGTAGCTTAGAAGCATAGTATATATTTCACGGTCACCGCCAAGCTACATGCATACCATGGCGTTTTACTTCAATGTCGCCCATTTCCCATGAGGCTTATATGAAGCACATTGACATACCATTTTCATGTTGCATCCCTCAGCTACAAACAAGATTGCTTTTACACTGCAATGGATAATTTCTTTATTGGTATTTTTTCCCCCATAGAGAAGCCCACTAAGACTAAAGATGGGCATGAGGTGAGGTCAGTGAAGGTGGCTGACAAGACGGGTTCGGTCAACATGTCAGTGTGGGATGATTTAGGAGAGATCATCCAATCTGGGGATATCATTAGATTAACAAAGGGGTGAGTAAGGAGCAGGAGGGTTCAGACTCATATCATAGCCCCTCTTTTTTTAGTCCATGAAAGACAGGGAAGCCCCTTCGCAGGTCAAAATAAGAATTTTTTTAAAACTCACAGAAAATGTAAGAAAAAACTGTATATTAGACCTGGAAAATGGAAACTGACTTTGAGCAGAATCATATTGTTTGCGAGATACTGAGATCATATATCATAGCATAAAATCATATTGTTTGCTAGATCACAAGGCAGTTTTTTTCTGTACCTTAACATTACGTTAAATGTGTTGGAGTCATTTGTCACAGTTAAAGGTAGCCCGTCCCTTTTGCAGACCTAATTCTGAAAGTTCACCGACTTTGTCATCATTTGAGAGAGAGTGGCTATAAAACCTTTCCCTGGAATCGACATAGCGTAATATTTGGTTTAGAGGAAATAATCTTTGATAATTGATCAAGCTTTCTTTTTTCGTACCACAAAAATAGTCTTAATTTCAAATTGTGTCAACGGTCGGTAATCAATTGGAATCAAATCTCAGTGAAAACTATAGTTAGATTTTCATTTATTCTACGGGAGTTAAAGTACCTCTGACCTTAAAATTTCACAGTTGGTATCCCAAAGATACATGCGAATTATGTGCAAACTTTCATGAAGTTTGCAGATGTTTGTAAGAGGGACAGGCCATCTTAAACTTTGTGTTCATTATCTTGATTTTATTACAGGTATGTGTCCACCTACAGAAATAGCCTCACCTTGTACAGCGGTCAAGCTGGAAAACTTCAGAAGGTTGGAGAGTGAGTATGTTTCAAAATTTTGTAAAGCAAACCAGTGTGCATAGATTTGATCTCTCTTATAATTAATGTGGTGTCTTTTTATTTTGTATGCATGATTAGAAATATCCTCTTTATTTTTCTCTTCAATGATGCCCAGTTTATTCTGCATTTGTCATTTTAGTTCAGTATTTCTTCTTGAATATAGTTTTGTTTCATTTAATGTTTGGTTTCTTTGTAATATTTGACATAGAGAAGAAGAGAGAGATATAGAGAGAAACACACACACAGACAGAGACGGAGAGAGTGAGAGAGAGAGAGAGAGAGAGAGAGAGAGGAAGGGAGTGTAACATAAAGGCAGACAGAAAGAACAAATAGAACAAATAGAAGGAATAGAAGGAAAAGGAAGAGAAAGAGAGGTAGAGGGAGGTCAATAATCAATTAATGGTAAAAGAAGAAATGAAAGTGATTATCACTTTTGTTATGTTTTCCCCTTCGCAGATGTTGCATGATATTCTCAGAGTTTCCCAACATGAGTGAGCCAAGCCTAGAATTCATCGCCCAAGCTAAGGCAGTAAGTATACATGAGGACATCCAACAGAAACAAGTACACTGATAATGATGCAAATTGAACACCCAGTTTGGACAATAGCAATGCTTGCATATTTCTTCAAGATCATAAACAGATATATACACACCAATATTATCAACCATTTCCTTCTCCATTGTGAACTAAGTCTCGGATACATCCGCTTAGTAGTAGTAGTAGTAGTAGTAGTAGTAGTAGTAGAAGTAGTAGTAGTAGTAGTAGTAGTAATAGTAGTAATAGTAGTAATAGTAGTAGTAGTATTAGTAGCCTTACCAATAATAGAACTGGAAACTGACTTTGAGTGGAAATATATTGATTGGTAGATTTTGAGAATAAGTTTTGGACGGGTCATCCAAAACTCTGCAGATCCTGTAGCCTAGAGGCGAGACCGCAATCAGCATACCTTTTTTCCCCTCTTTTCTTTTATATATAGGATGCAAATGTGAACAATAGCCCACCAGAGCCTTATTAAAGGTCCAGGAGGCCAATCAGTGGCTCACTGCAGCTCAAATTAGATAAAGAGTCACAATTTAGAATATATATTATTAAACCCTATTAAACCCCAAATCAACAATTCAATTTTTGATTGGAGGAAACTACATGTATGTACGCAGCATTTGAAGGCTTGGAGATCAGTGTGAGAGATGCTGCCAACAACTTTATTAGGGAGACTATTCCAAGCAAATGTATGAAGCTCCTGACAAATAGGTTCTAAACAGAATAAAAAAAAGTAAGTCACCCCCTAAGCAAAATAGCATAACTTTTGATCGAGAAAGTTTTGAGCAAAATAATTTGGCAGGATTGTTGCATAAATTATTGACTAACTTCTGTGGGAAAATCACATTAATCCAATCAGTCATGCTTGAGTGAGCACACATTAAAGGCAAAAATGTTACTTTTCAAAAGTCACAAGGATAATTATTCATGCCGTTTTAACAATACATTTTGGCATTTCTTGTGCGATTTTTTAAAAGTTTTTGCAGTCAACAAAATATCCAGTTCTATTTTTTCTCCAAAACAAAGGGTTTTTAAAAGTGTCAAACTCAAGAGGGATGAGTATTTTTAAACGGTGCTCACTCAACCAGAACAATGGATTAAGTGTCGGGATAGGTGTTAGTGCATCCAGAGATGGATGATAAACAATGAAAGGACATAAATTATGCACCAAAAATGGAATTCATTAAAAATTCATATGATAAAATCTCAAATTACCCTTGTGACTTTTGAAAAGTGACAATTTTGCCTTTAATGTGTGCTCACTCATGCATGACTGAGTGGATTAATGCGATTCTCACATGGAAGTTAGCCAATAAGTTAAAGAACATTCCTGCCAAATTATATTGCTGAAGACCTTTTCGATCAAAAGTTATTCTATTTTGCTTAGGGGGGGGGGGGGGAGGACTTACTTTTTTTGTTGTGTTTAGAATGAGGTGTGGTTAAGGCGTGATGCGGCATGGATATGCTGGATCGAGTCACACTTCGTCTTTCCATTGCAGTTCTGTGCTCCACACTGTCCATGGTGATATGCATGGAGTGGCAGCACCATGCTGCTGTCTGCTACAATACTGTATGCATGTACATGTAAACTATAGTTGCTACAAAATTGTAACAAGGATAGATTTTCACTTTTCCTGGAAAGGTTTGTGAAGCTCCGGCTGAGAATTCATACATGTTGATGTTATCATGAGGGTGTACTGCTGATTCCTGCTAAGTTTCATGACTTTTAAGATGCGTCTGCATTATCCCAATCAGACAAAATAGCGAGCGAGTTTGCTGATCCGGGAAACTAACCTGAAGTTGCAGTCGTGTCTTCATTAGCTCGAAACTTGGGATATGTTAACATGAGTTTGAAACTCGGGATGCATAAATTGTGTGTGACGGGAATAGGGAATAGGCCACGACCGCATAGCTTCGGTTGTGAGCTTGCATTCACGCAGGTATAAAAACCTAACGTTAACAATGCCTCCGTGGGCGCAGATTCATTTTGGGATCGAGAAAATTTCAGGCTAATGAAGACGCTCTGCAAAGTGACGAGCTAGTTATTTGGCCATCTAGGTCAAGATTTCTTGGGAAATTTCCTTGACCAAAGAGCTAGCTATTTCGCCTGATCTGGCTAATAAAGACAGAAATAGCTGGCTATTTCGCCTCATCAGGCTAATAAAGACGCCCCTTTAGAAATGGGCCACCCTGTCTTGGATTGCATTCTAGATGGCTCTGGGTCCTGTGTTATTTTGTTTCTTTGCATCTGTTCTGTTTGCTTCTGCAGGGCTTACAGGATCCAAGGAGCAACTCCCCAACCGGCATGAACCAGGGACCGGGCCCACAGAACAAGTCCAGCAATGGTGAGCGTCCTCAATCTTTTTCTCGTCCCTGTTGCATTCAACTTACCACTCATGGTAACTCTATCATCAATGATAACCACCATGTTAATATCGCTTGAGAGCAGATGAAACTCAAGGTTTCCATAAAATTTGCCATTCGTAGCAAAGTTCGCTAGTGATAATCATTTGTCTCGCAATGTATGGTCAACAAGGAATCTTGTGATACAAAATTGTAGTGAGGAGGGGTTTAAATACCCTTTGGTCAGTGCAGCGCCCTAACCGAGAACCCGCTCCTAAATGGTCAAACGATGAAGCCCAATACCAGCAAAGTTTCCGTCAAAGATAAGTTTTATGCAACAGGGCCCTTGTTTCAAAGATACTGTAGCCACAATTATCTGGATCACCCCAAAGAATCCATCAAACTCAGATTACAGAATCTTTAAATGCCATATCCAGAGATGAAGGCAATCATGGTATGTTATGCCATGAATCTTTGTTCCTAGCTTCCAGGATCGTCTCTACCTCCTGCTGACCGGCACCTCTCTCATGTTTCTTTATTCAACGTGTCGTTAATAAGTGTCTACACATACAATTTTATTTTAGAATTCAGAACTGGTGTAGCTTTACTGTTTCTGTGTAGTTATACAAGGAATTTGTGTGCACAGGGCACATGCCTATGATCTGATGACCCTGAATAACGCTGTGGTCTTTTCTCTTTGGTCTTAGGTGTGAGACCGGGTGCTTCTGGAGGCATGCCTGCCAATCTCGACCCTCAACTACAACAACAACAGCAGGGAGGCCGACCCCCTACACCTCCTCCCCAGGGCTACCCCCTCCCCCACCAAGCCATGCGGGGAGGGCGGGGGCATATACCTCCTGGAGGGAACAGGGGCGCGTTTCTAGGGCGGGGCAGGGGAAGGAGAGGACGGTGATGATGGCGATGAATCGTTGTGGACTTTACGCAACAGTAGACCAGTTCGCAGTTGCACCATGGTCGGACAATCCACTGAATCAAATACTACTAGACTGCAGACTGGGATTTGTGTATGAAGCTGTGCTGGATGATGGATGTAAAAACATTTTACAGCGTGCCGGAACAACAAAACAAGCAGGTGCACATGGGGGAATGTTCTTTCACTACATTCTCAGAACTGAATAGGTCTTCTTGTATTTGCAATGAACGATGGTGCTGAACAATAACCCTTGCTGGGAATAACAATGTTACAGCTGAAGGAGAAGTCAAAACTTTTGAAGTTTCAAAGCCTGATTTCACGAAATACAGACTGACAAGTTTGGTGCTTTAACAATCTTGTTACCATTGGCATAAAGATGTGTAGTAAACAAATATTTTTTTCACGGCCTGATAATGTACGGGTTCTTTCATATCACTAATGGCATGCAGATGTGCAGTAATCGAATGGGGTTTCCAAGGCTTAGTAATGTAAGGGCTTACTCTCTCATTACCATTGGCATACAAATGTGTAGTAAGCCATTTGGGTTTTCACTTTTCATGGTCTGGTAAACTAAGTGTTAATTTATACCCAGACTTAGTTAATTTATACCCAGAAGAGAATTTCAATGTAAAATTTGAGGAGAAGAAAAAACTAGTGATAGGGAAAAGATGCAAGGATTGATTCCATGCTGCAGAGACTGTTCATCTTGCTGCTGAATAGATCTCCTCTGTTGGGAATGGAGATGTTTGATTTGAAGCAGAAAAAGTGAATGCCCTGTGGCTGCAGCTGCCCCTTTTAACTCTTTGTGTACCACATGTGTCTTCTCTTGCACAAAACACACAGAAATCCCATAGAGCTAGAGTTTATCTGGCACACAAAGGGTTAACAGTGTCTGTTAAACCAGATGAAGCTAACAGGCAGAGGCATAGTCATTGAGGGCAGAGCAGTTTATTTGAAGCAGAATCACTGAATGCAATTTTAAGTGCATAGCAGTCAAAATGGTGTACATGTAGCGATGTAAACCACCCTGCTCACGTTTTCTTCAAGCTCAACAAGTAAATCGGTCTAGTATGAAAAGGATACTAAGGATAAAAAAGGATATCCATGTCTGAAATATAAAAACTGATGTAAGAAGTCTTGGATGGATATTAGAGAGATATCCAGAGATGTCAACTATGCCTTTACTGCAGTCTGTATTACTGCTTCCAAGTTGCAAATACTTGTGATTGTGAGCAAAATGCCTCAAAATTCTTTTCCCCTTTTGGATTATTTTGTAAACACTTATATTGAAGAAGATTGAAAATCACCATTCCTCAAGCCAAAATACCTTTTCCCAGCCTGTTTTCAATTGAAAGAGGTTGACATCTCTGGATGTCTGTGTTGTCTCTCAGCAGTAATAAATATGACATAATACAAAGGAAGTTTAAGTTTATTGAGTATGATATATTGGTACTGAAGTCTACATTTTGTGGCAAAATTCTCATAAAGCTGGTATTTTGAAAATTGTCTATCTTTTGTCTTATCTCGTATCGTACCTTTTCTATATCTTTGCTCCTCTTATTTCACATATAATAAGCAGACATGTGTGTAATCGTGCTTCAAATCATTAGAAGTAGCTTCGATTGTCTGATGGACCTAGACTTCCTATCTAAATGCGATTTTGATCGGTTTCAAAGATACAGTGTAATAGAGAGGCGGTCCTTGGATACTACAAGGTCTCAGAATACCATCTTACAACAATGTAAGTGTTCTATTGTCTCAGAAAGATGCAACAAAAGATAAGACAATTTTTCAGAATACCACACCACATTCCAATATCACAAAGAATGAGCTGCAATACATCGCCGCTGAACAAGCAATTGCAATTCTCAGTGTCACAAACCATCCCTGTTTTCTTTTGCTAGTCCTAGCCAATGTATACTTTTGAATTCAATTGCGCAGTTCCACACAAGCTATGATCAATAAATGGGCATTTGTGAGTTATATTTGTTGCAATGGATTTCTGATGGAAATCTATCAGTAAATCCTTACTGTGACTCTAGGTGATCCGTGTTCCAGGAGCTAAATAAATGCCACTGTGTTTGTAATTTTGAAGATTGGATTGATTCATAGGTACAATGTACCAACAAGACATTTACTATCCATGCGTAAGTAGTCATCATGAGTAAGCTTGTTTGAAAGATACCCATCCAATCTGTGTATAATATAAAAGTCATCGTTGCTGAGGAGGCCACTAACATATGTTTTGTACTTGTGTGTTTAGTTAATCATGAAAATAAAATATGTTTGTGATGTAAATTGAATATATATGTGTATTTTTTGTTGTGATACAATGATTATGACAGCAATATGCTCACTGTAAGAATATAATGATCACAAATCAGTGGTTAGTATCATTATTCCATTCATATTCATCACCAATATTAATAATACCCTCTTCATTATAATCTGCATTATCACCTTCATAATTGTTTTCATCACCATTACAATAGGATGATCATTATTATGGCCATATTCATCCTCATCACCATCCCCATCACCATCATTGGCATTAGAGACTTTTAGATTGCAACAACTGTGACTCTGGGTGATAGGCCCACATTCAGAAGAGAGGTTTAACGCAGTGTACTTTACCTGGAGTAACTTTATGGGACGCCAAATAAAACAAAATGAAATAATATTGATTAAATATACACTCTAATCAATTTTTGTCCGCGGAATCACGTTGGTATATTGAGTTTATCCATGTAATAATTACAGCAAATAATTGAAATCACCAACTGTTTTGATTCTGGGATGAAACCAATGATTTTTGTGAGAGCAGATAATTTAATTTGCGCCCCATAAAGTTAGTCTACGTTTTGTACGTGGTCTAAAGGCCCGGTCACACCGACCGAACTTTGTTGGAGCATTCCTTGAACGTTAGGGAGATGGGGACGAATTTCGACACTTTCGGAGCGGTAGGAGGGACCATCAATGGTGGCCGAGCGTATACGGCATTTCCTGAACGGGGGCGAACTTCTGTTAAACGGCGGTGAACGGTAACGAGCGGTGACGATTTTTTTCCACCGCTCCAGGAAATGTGTATGAATGTGGAACAACTACAGAGAAAGCAGGAGGAGAGAACGGGAGAAAGCGATAGAGAGAGAGAGAGAGAGAGAGAGAGAGAGAGAGGGAGAGAGAGAGAGGGAGAAAGAGAGAGAGAGAGAGAGAGAGAGAGAGAGAGAGGGAGAGAGAGAGAGAAAAAAAAAAGGGAGAGAGAGAGAGGGAGAAAGAGAGAGAGAGAGAGAGAGAGAGAGAGAGAGAGAGACCGAGTTCGAATGAGAGCAGGTGAGTGCGAATAAGATTGAGTGAGAGTGGATGGAGGGTGGGGCGGGGGGGGGGGGGGGGGGTAGCGCAGAGTGCGGGAGATGAAAATGAAGCTATAAAGATGTTCTTCTTTTATTTTATTTTTACACAATCAAGATATGTACCTGCTCTAAAGGTATTATGAGCTTTTCCTCACCAAGCTTCTTCAGATCTCTGGCGAGTCAGTTGACGTATATACTGTCTTCTCGTCGCAGATGGAGCTAGAACACTTGTTATGTCGGTCTGAGAAAATAGAATCGTACGTTGGAGAGAG
>OZ022595.1:1694614-1735504 GCA_963669155.1 Arbacia lixula
AATTCGTGTAGATGCACAGCGCGCGACGGAACTCGGTGCAACGATTCCGGTGATCGCGCGATCGCCAGAGCAGCAAACGAGATGATAGCGTCTATGTGAGAATCGACCTTCGTCTTATCAGCCCGATGCTCTACCAACTAAGCTAACAAACAGATCGTTGACGCTATTTTTTTTTCAAAGATTATTAAACATATATTCTGGCAGATGGTTACCATGTTTCTATTTATTCGTGACGCGAATGTTTGAAATAGAAAAACGTTTGATTTATGAAAATTCACATTATGAGAAAAAATCTTTAAAAATCATATTTGTTGTCCAAATTATGCGTCATGTTATATAAGATTGAATTGTAGAAGCACTACGAATATCCAAATGGAATTCGTTGTATAACGGAGCTCCTCTGACTCGTTGATAATGAAATGCTAAGTGTTGAGTTGTTAGTACAATGGTCTGCAGGTACGAGTATATCATTGTCGACGCACCGTCAATTAATCATCTGGAATGTAAGGATCAATAAAATTCCACTAAGAGTCAGCTTTCAATAGACTGTTCTCATAATGTATTAACAACTTTCTCCCTAACGGCGCAGAAACTCGTTATTACATTCACTTGTGTCTAGACATCCAGTTTAAATGGAATACACCCTGAATGTATTAGTTGTTGCTAGTCAGACAAACCTCGGACAAGGTTTAAGGTTACCAATCGTGACATTTTGTTTGAACGACGTGCGTATAATTTGCATACACAGTGAAAATGGTATAATTGTAATGATCCACGGGAAGGTTTTATTCAGACAGAAGGTTCATAAATTATATTGACAGTTCAATACGATTTTGGTCACATTTACAAATACAATGCACGTCGTTCAAACAATATGTTAATAATAGTAACCACAAAGTTTGTCCGAGGTTTGGCCGAGTAGCAAGAACTAATAGATTCACTGTGCGTTCCATCCATTGAAACTTAATTACGTAATACTGATGAGCATAATAACACGTTACAGCGGAGATAGGGAAAGAGTTGTGAATACATTACGAATATGACTTATTTAGACAACAGACCATTTTATTTATATCTTCACGACATTCCACCTTATTCCTTAGTCACGTTAGAATATACGTTATTAGGTTCACCTGTATGAAGTCAATGAGTTTCAACTGGTGGAACCAAGGTGGAACGCACAGTGAATCTATCAGTTGTTGCTACTTGACAATACTCGGTCAAGCTTTGGAGTAACTATAAGTAAGGTATTATTGTTGTACCTTGTACAAGCTGTACAAGCCGACTAATGACACGAACAAACTTTCGAAGGCAAATGTTCACTTAACTCTGTCATTACCATTGGCGTGACGATGTTTAGTAAGCCACTGAAGTTTTCGAGGCCTGGCAATGTTAGGATTTTAATCAATTTCAATTCATCGGATTGACATCATGTACTACTGTAAGTATTACTATTATTGTAATTTCAGTGCGTTAAATACGTAGGAGTTGCATTGTGACACTTTGATTACACACGATTACACGATTAGTGGGAGACAACTATTTACCCTATCCGGTCAAGCTCGGTGAATGAACTCGTACAACCGGAACAAAGCGTAAGAATGTTGGCATTTTCTTCTGGGCCACCGTTTGTCACCAAACCCATCTTTGTCGTCGAAGCCACAATAATACCCACGTAACTTAGCATTGGCCGAGATGAAGAGGGACCCCAATTGTCTTTGTTGTTAGGAAACACTTAATGAAAGGACTGCTTAATAGCCCAGCACCCCGAGCCCCCGATTGAAAGAATGCGTCGTATTTACCCTGTTTGGCGAGCCAGGCCCAGCCTTCCACACAAGAATCTCCTCGAACAATAAGTGGTTATTGGGATAAAGAGCTTACCCCATTGACTTCGTAGCGTCTTCGCGTTTAGGAAGCCCGCAAACTATCTTGACCCCCCTAAAGAAAAGAACCCCGCTGGAGCGAATCGATGGTATTATCCTAATCGGACTGTGGCGCAGAAAGCACCCGGAATGGCTCACTAACTTGCAGGGCCTACTTGTAAAATTAAGGGGCTTCTGTTGGGGGAAAACACACATTTTTGTTTAGCAGGACCGTAGCTAAACACCGTTGATATGATCGGTAGATTAAAAGTGTTTGCATTTCTTTCTTAACGTTTCGTGAACAAGCTGAAAGGCGGAGGAATAAAGTGACAACAAGATTAATGTTTGCAATCAGCAGAATTCCTGTCTCACCGTTTCAGTCGTAATCTTCGTTCTCAATCAAAAAATCTTCTCTCTGAAATTCGTGTAAAATGTAAAACATCGGTGACAGAGCTTTGCAAATACGGCACCCAAATTATGGAATAACCTCTCCAATGCATTCGATCATTGACAGACTTCGATCACTTCTAATAAACACTAAAGACGCATCTGTTTGATAATTATTAGTTATTTTCACATTCTCACATAATCATTTTTTATTTTCACACGCATAGAGACTATTTCAATTATATTATGCGGCTCTAAGGATTGAAGGATATTATCTTAATGATTAACTGTCTATTCATAAGCCGATACGATTCTAACTTGATACACTGTGTCATTGCCATGATATACGACGTTTTATATTTGTATGGGTTTTGGTTGTGTGATGTTGCCTTCACTCGATTGTACACCATCAAGAATTACTTGTCAGAAGAATAAGAAGGGCGATGTGGGGCACACGAGACTAATGAGGAAAGTAGAGCCATGGCCAAGTTGCTTATAGACTTTTAAATATTGTAACTTACCATTCATGGTAACATGTGCAATAGATAGGGCGCATTGGCTGTTGCCATGGCAGTTACCATTGCTGGTAAGTTATATTAATTGAAAAACTATAAGCAAGATGGCCCAGCGAAGGAGATAGGAATCCACGAAATCAACTAGATATCACTTAACTATATTTTTTAAGACACAAAGAAGAAAGAGGAGAAGAATATATATAGTTTCAAAGAGGGAGATATAGAGATATTTTATTAATTTGATTTATTCAAGACGCTTTTCAGCGTAGTAATTTCAGTCGGGTCAACATTTGCAAAGGGACCTGTAGATGATAGCCTTAGGTTAGATAGAAAAAGGGGCTAGTAGAAGGAGAGAGAGAGAGAGAGAGAGAGAGAGAGGGAGAGAGAGAGAGAGAGAGAGAGAGAGAGAGAGAGCAATCGAGAAGCGAGATGCCCTGTTTCAGGCCGATTCTTCGTTCCAGAACAAATTTGTCAAGGTTTGCTCCATTTCTAAAGTAGTCCATCGGGAGCATCGCACAGGTCTACAAACGCCACCAACATCTCACCGCAATGTGCTTGCACTTCGCAGATCAAATACCATTCCTTAATCCAAATATTAGTATTTCTTCTCTCACCTTTCTTCCGCGTCTTGAATAGTTTCAGAAATTTGATATCCGCTAAATATAGATGCGAAAATACGCGTTTATAAATTTTCATCGTGGACGAAAACGTTTATACAGAAAAGGAAGTTTTGTCATATTTAGGCATGGACACCACATTTGGCCCATGGACTCATGTTTCGTAGGACGATGACATTTGCTGCTCTAGGTACATGCCATGTACATCAAATAATGGCTACATTCATCGTTTGAACTCGGAATAGATCGGTAATAAAGGATGGAAATTGATCTTTCACTTAGGTCAACGAACTTGATGACATCGTTATAACTGAATCGCCCCCTCTTTATCGCGGCCCATCACACAAATATTTATTAAGATTCAAATCTTCATCTTTCTGTCTCTGCTTTTACATATTTTCTGGCCTCTCCACTCCTATCAAATTCCAACAGACTCTAGTCTTATTTTGTTTTCTCTTCTTCATATTTTTTTTTAGGTCGAGTTTGACCGCGGGAAAAAGAAATGCCTCCCGATTATGTCGACGACAGATTCCGTTTCGCGGAGACTCCGCGGGTAAATGTTTGCCATGGCCGTTGACAAACACGGCGAACAATCTCCCTTCTCTACTCCCCCCTCCCCCTCAAAAAAGAGGGAAAATATGAAGTTTAACTTCAAGTCGGATTGAGTTCTAAGAGGGGTTGTGGAAGTTGGGCGGATTTGGGGGTCGATCGGGGTTAGCGATTCCTTGGCCCTGCCTGCCCCCGTCCGAGTGAGGACAAGGTTAAGTAGGGAGGCCGTTATTATTTTGCGGTGTACCTCTCCGCAAACACTGAAGTACGGGAGTACACACACCAAGCGACCGAGAGCCGTTTAGCGGGTCTGTGCTAACCACGGCTTGGTGATGATCTTGGCCAAATGGGTATTTAATGTACCAAAGTCTGACTGACTCGATGTGTATAAATAAACGATTTAAAGCTGTAAGTAGCATCCCATGTGACCCATTTAAGTGATTAGTCATTCCTAGATGTGTTTAAACATGATTAAGTGCATAGAACCGTATACATTTATTACTTTTATTTACAAGTGAGAATATTGCATATCTACAACCAGTACACATTAAAGATACACGTCAGTTTTTATTATTAGACTCATTGTGAATCGTATCATACAACAAAACATCAACGACATACTTTACAAATGACAATAACAAATCCGTAAACAATCGTTTTTTGCTTGTTTTAATTCGGACAAAGATGGGTGCACGCCTAAAAGTAAATACGGTAGAAAGAGCGTGTATTATTTCAAAGTTGTATATCACCTGAACCAAGACGGTGGACATAATTATCGTTTGATATCGTGCTTTGTTTATGATTTATAACTCGGAACGAGCCACATTCCGATGTAATTGTATGCGGAAAACAACTGGGCAATCACTGCACGAAGATTGGAGATCAAATATCATTATAAATCACACACAAACGACGCCCACCTTGTTTCTGACAACCATGTGAGAACTTTATAAATATACATGATATATTCAGATATGAAAAATCCAATTCTCATTGTTAAATGCAACTAAATGACATGTGGAGTCAGTCCATAGTATTGCTGTCATACTATGATTACTGTTCATTTTATGAATGAAGTGAGAAGACAGGGCGGATTGCTATTTTCAAGATGAGCGGATAATTCATTATTCATGTTTGACATTATCACAAAGGGTTCATCATTTCGATCATGGGGCGGTATTGTTTGGGTTGTTTAGAGTGTTATTCCTTTTCGTGTTTTTCTTTCTCTTTTGATGGGCGAAAGAATGAGAACGCAAGTTCGTAAACAGCAGGAAATATGTTTGCAAAGAGAGCGAGGGAAAGGGGGAAATGGATAAATGAACGAGCGAGAGAGAGAGAGAGATAGAGAGAGAGAGAGAGAGAGAGAGAGAGAGAGAGAGAGAGAGAGAGAGAGAGAAAGAAAAGAGGGGGGGGGGGTGAAGGGAAAAAGTTTGGCTTCTATCTGGAGTGAGGGTCGGGGAGGAGAGAAACGCCCCTCCCTCCCCTCCACCACTACCACCGTCTACCACCACCATATCCATTCTGTACCCCTCCCCCTCCCATTTCCCCTTATCCCGCACCCCTCCACCACATTGTTAGCGGAGTCTTGTTGAACATAAACAGACTGTTGGTTTTTCTATTCATTCATACACCACAATTCGCGTGTTCGCAAAGAAAAGCGGGGTAGCATCGGGTCTATTGAGGGGCGATCATCTGCACCAGAGCTTCTGTCGCTGCTCACTTGCGCATATTTTTTTTTTATACGGCAAATCAGAAGAGAGAGAGAAAGAGAGAAAGGAGAGTCGAATTAGCCAAGACCGGATTGAGCTATCGCCCCGCACACGGCTGGTATCTGTTAGCGAAACTCATCATTCTTAACGCCGAGGCTGCGGGCGCAGGTTGCGATCATATTCATGCTGGTGGGGCGGCGAGGCAAAATAATCGGACCACCCCTCTCTCGGTCTCTCGAGGAAACCTTGGATGATTATAACATCGGGGAACATTCTCTGGGGACGGTGCAACGAAACACCCACTCCAAGTGAAAATCTATCAGGATTAATTGCAGGATTTTCTCTCGTGTATGTATATATACGACGCGAGGAGAAGTTTTTTTTTTCAACCGAACTCTCCTGCAAGCACCACGCCGCAACACCTCGGGGGCTCTTCTGTGGCAAGGTGACACGGGAGAACGGATAACCTATTTTCCAGAGCTGGTGCTGTTCGGCACCGATGTGAACTCGAACTTCCATCTTTCTGCATTTTCTTCATTTACCTCCACGCTTGCTCCAAGTGAAACCTCAAGAAAATCGAAACTTCTTTCAGTGCGAAATTCGCGCGTGCTGCTCAAAACAACGAACGAGTCGGGGCGAGTCTTCAGCGTCCGCGCGCAGACGCACGCACGGACGGACTACAGCGCATCAGTGAATCTGATTGCAGGCTTCATGCTCAGTCGTCGCTTTCTACGCACGGGGATGAAGCCCTCTCTCTATCCGTCTCTCTCTCATTCCTTAGAGTAAGATGCGGTGAGGATAAAGGCACGTGGAACACCTTGTGGACAGTCTTATTAATTATTCATGACATGCGACCTTCTCGCCTTAGCTCGACTGCGATGCGCTTCACTTGCGGTGATCTGGCCAAGAAGCTCGCGCGAATTTGAAATCGTCATTGTCGTCATCATCGCAAACCCCTCGACGATGGCTAAGCTAACCTGGATATAATCATTTGAGCATTCGCCGAGTTTTTTTCTGAGCACCTTTTTCTTCTCTCCCACGCAACTCGCTTATTCTTCATTGTCTGGGATTGCCTCTTGCCTTGGTCTACATAGGCAGATAGGTACAGTCTGTGCAGACTTGTTACTCACTTCTCCCTGCTGATTCGCTCTAGTTCGTTTCTTTTCCTGGCTTTGAATCACCAGTCAGTCAGCCCCCCATCCCCCAGAGTTCCTATATAAAGGTTCCTCGACGCTGTTCCACTCGCCACATCGCTCTCATACTCATCCTTAGCTGGACAAATCATTTGCTGATACATGCCCTAACCAGGGTCTCCTGACTCCGTTGATTTCCATACATCCAGTACTGAACCCTTCACCAGGTTGTCTCGAACTCTGTGACATAAACTTTCTTCACATTTGAATCATAGCTCCATCTCCCTGCACCCCTGACGGCCGAGTCTAACAACTTAAACTTAAAAAAACTCTATTGCTGTTCACTTCTCAGTGTTTACTTTAATCCCGTGTTGAAGACGCCGTCCCTTAGGTGGATAGAGGTGGAAGGCGGAGATGCGTGCGAATCTGATATAGGCTTCTGGTTAACCCGTAGATACCCGTTGGACGACGAGAGAAGAAGACGAGAAGAAGGAGAGACAACTTGCATCCGTTCAGAATGCGTCACGCCGCACGCTGTCGTTGATCGAGTACCATGGCATCGCCTTCCTGTATCTAACTGACGAGAGGAGAGACGTACACAGCCAGAGTGAGCAGGGGGAAGAGCTAGAGAGGAGGAAGGAAGAAGGAGAGAGGTGAAGGTGGAAGAAGAAGGAAGAAGAGACGCAGGGGTACATCCACACGAGTGCGACGACATCGACCATCGCCGATGAGTAACCGAGAAAAAACGAATAAGCCAGGATTTGAATGATTGTACCATGATTGTACGCTACCCGTTCTAACAGGCCGGTAGTTTGTCGATAAGACACTCACACACATTATTCTACACCAGTGCTATCTACTGTGTATCACAGCGATTAGATGTTTTTGCTTTCTGAATGATCGCTATCGTGTGGGAGTACTAGTAGTAGAAGTGGTGGGATTAAGCAGGAGGTGCTATTTCTTCGCATCGGCACATTGACACGTGACATGAAACATGCTAAAAATACGGCTGACCTCTAGCTGACGTTGAGAGGAGCAAGACTCGTCCACGGAGTGTGTGGAGACATTCGATGCTGTTCAGGTATAACTCAGGAAACGGGAGATAGCAATTATGGGATCGGACGGAGAAAATCAGTGCTATATGGACGCTCGAAGTATGCTGCACTTTGCGAGGAACGCAAATTTTAGATACCGCAGAAGAAGGAAAAGATGTATAGCGCGGGATTTTCCGTTGTCAACATCGCTTCTTTCATCTATGTCGTTAGCATCATCATCCTCTTCATCACCATCCGTATCGACGTCGACGCCACTGCCATCATCGTCGCCGTCGTCGGTTTCATTATGGAGATCATGTTTTATTCATGTGTTACTTGTGACATTACTGCTTCAGTGCTCGTTCCTTCGATGTGCGTCGGGACAACTCACCGGTAAGTAACAAAACCTTGATATAATTCCTGACTTGAGAGAGACAGAGAGAGAGAGAGAGAAAGAGAGAGATGGGGAGGGAGAAAGAAATCGTTATTTTACCTTAAAATGCAAACTCTAACTCATTCATTCCAATGCTGCTGAATGTCCCAGTAGCATTGATCAAGAATGAAGTTGTCATTTCATTATAGCCACAATTACTCCTGTAGCATTTCCGTGGCGCTTGTATCCTTTGCTTAACAGATGCATCTGTACAGTTTTCCAGCCGGCCTCTCGTGTGTGGAGCGTACAGCCACGCTAGCTTCGGCAACTGAGCTGAGTTCTAATCTTGGTTATACGTAGAACATCATCACAACAGCATTGCAATGCTCACAATGTTCTCATAGTATATGTGTATATGTGTGTGTGTGTAATTATGTATGTGTGCGGATGAGCAAAAGAGTGAGAAGAGAAATAGAAAGAGAGAAAGGGAGAGACAAGGAGATCCGAATTAGAAGAAGAGGAAGAGGAGGAGAGAAAGAGAGAGAGAGAGAGAGCCTCGTTGCTTGCAAACCGCACAGGTCATTCGGGTGCAAAGCTGGAGCGGAGGGACCGGCGGCAGAATTAATTCTCGCTGATCTTCAGAGCTGATTCTCTGCCGATTACTGTCGGTATTAGTATAATCTACTATCATTAATAACAACCCGCCCCTGTACGCTTCTTAGCCCAGGAGCAATGGAACGCAACATGTCGTAGCAACTCACATGCTGTCTTCATTTCTCTAGCATCAATTCATTCAACGCCTCCCATCTTCCGATCAGCATGCATGGAATATCTAGAGTGATTGTTTTCATCTCATCTGTCCCCCTGTCTCTGTCTCTCATCCACACACAACCATGCCCTCCATAGTTACATACACCGTGGACATGAGAAACCTAGAACGACAGGTGCATACATACATAATGTCCAACATCACATATTGAAGACACAATGATAGTATGCATGCTGGACCTTATCATATCATACGTTCGCATAGCTTGTACACCTCTCCATTTGTAATTCATATGCGTGACACAGGTGTCATAGAATGTGAGTACACGCTATATGATATGTTATCGTAGGGTATCGTTTAAGAACACCTATACAAGTGCATATGTGCCTCGTTCACGAGTCATGACACACATTACTTGACTCAAAGAACGCAGTTCCCCCAACATGTCTTATGATGTGAAGGTACCCACATAGAGTATGTAATATTTGACGTACCATTTTCATCGAATATCAGATGCTAATAACTATTTTTATTCGAAATATATTGCTACACGTTTATCACAGAGACAAAGTATAAGTATTTTAAAGTGTAAAAGTTGATACTTTGATAGCGCAATATAATACTATTATGACAACGTAACACTATAAACTAAAACCAGAATTGGATATCTTAAATGCACATGAAAAAATATGCAGATATGAATAAATTCCATATCGACATGTTGCGTGGGGTTGTTTCATAGCTGTAAAAATGCATCGACACACATTTTGCGACATGGTTGAGACCTCCCAGCTATGACAAAACAAAGGCCTGAAATGATTTTGTTTTCAAAACGTTGGCCTTTCTGCTTTTGCCTTTTAAATGTCGCCTTCTCCCCTAGCAATGCAATTAATCAACAACCTTCCGTTAATGGTCAACATTAATGAAACGACCCCATTAATATATCGGGGAAGTGATCTCATCTATATTAAAGATATCAATCACACAGTCATTACCTGATTACATCGTGGATATTACTTCTAATCGTACTTCAATTCCAAGAAGAATATAAAATGATGTCATCTGAGTTAGAGATTGAAATTGCACATCACTCACGTCCACATCCATTGAAACATGCGACATATGTACTCATATACATGCTTCTATTGGGGCAATTACATTTACTCACTTAAATTATACACATCAACTCTATTATGCCACTCGCGTGTTTCTTGCATTCGTATACACTAAGCCCATCGCGAGTAAACAAGGCCTTAGCGTGATATATATAATCATATCTACCGTCTCGTTCAGCTGTGAACGTCATAAGCGAGATTTGATAGCGTAAGGAGATCTAGTTTGAAGACTCGGGTAAAAGCACCTTGACCTAAGTGTATAGATTCACGACGATCATATAATCGTAACCTGCAGCATAATAGCTCCTTACCTATAATGGATTCAGCAGTAAATGGGGGTAATTATTGCTCTTGAATGCTAATGTCGTATATATTTACAATCTCTCTCTCTCTCTCTCTCTCTCTCTCTCTCTCTCTCTCTCTCTCTCTCTATATATATATATATATATAAAACCCGTTATAAAGCCATGCCCTTTTGATTAGCAATACAATATTTATAATATGATACGTCTAGCATATGTCTGATGTATATTTGACGCATTTGAACTGGTATAGGTAGACATTCACACTTTTGAGGGCACGAACATATTATCAATTATCAGTGGATGATTATTTCTTACAATAACGGTTGGACAGTGATTAATTCTTAGTGAATAACTGGATACGCTGTACATTATCATCACAGGAAAATCACCCAAAAGAAGATTAATCTCAAGGACCGAATAAGGGAACGTGTGTAAGGAGACAGTGATATGAATGAATAATATATGATAACAACATATTCAAAACCATCCAAATGTATGCCAGCAAAATGTGTGTAGTCCGCTCCTGCGATATGTAACAAATATGGATTTTTGTCGGCACTGATGATCAAAAAGCGTTATGTGTGTTTTGCAATGTTATTTATTTGCTAATCATAGTCATAAAAACGGTAATTCCGCACGAATGCACCATTGCACCTTGGAACAAAACAACTGACAACACACAAATACATTGTACATGTTGACAGACTTACTACTGTAGACTGTAGATTTGATATTGTCATCATGGTCGTTGCTCAATACATGGTATGTTTGAGAAAAGGCATCATTTAGAGATGCCGTGAAATCTGCAACCAAATATGATTCAATGACCAATAATGATACATTTCTAACACAATCGTGTACATTTTCCAATTTATTTACGAGGACCATGAATATGTATCGCTATGTGCGACAAGGCTCGTAGTTTGTTTCCATTTTTGAAAATGGTTACACACATGAAAACAAAAATGTATTGTATGGGGACGTTTTGTTTCCGGGGGTATCGCAAACGGAACTATTTCGTTTCTTTCTCCCCCCAGGTTAAATGTCTCCAGTATTCTATGTGTGTTATCAGACAGAATGAGAGCAGCGGGGAGTGTGGTTTTGACTGTAAACCCACTCTCTTTGTCAGGTGCCAAACAGAGCACCCCGTTAGACCCCAAATCTGGCCCATTTTGTTGGTTGTTTCTGGCGTGTTAGCAAAACACACATAGTCGAGATAATTTTGAAGGGACCCCGCATGGCTCCGCGCTTCAGGCGGTTATGTTTTCATGAATGGACGAAATTGTAATTCTTTCTACCCTCCACCCCCTCGTGCTTTGGAACACTTTTCACGTGTAGAATGCTCAATGTTGATTCACATTTTCAGTGCTTCTTTCATTTATTACCTTTTCTTCATTGACAAAAGTGCTCATTTACCTTTGATACCCCGCAAAACGTACTACAAGTGCAATGACTCTGTACATGAGCGAAGAACATATAATTTTTGATCTCTTCACACCACAAATCGCATTGCAATGAGCGAGTTTTTATACAAGTATGACATTTTTAACACCATGGACAATCAGGAATGGAAGTACACAGAAAGTCGTGCGTGAGATATTAAAGTATTATATAATAGAAGGTGAATATGCAAGGTTAAACGCTACATAATGATATGATATGATATGATTAAAATCGGATGGAATGACTTGATATTGGTCTCTACCATGTCTACGTTTCTCCCTTCTCCATTCGCCTCAGCATCACAATCGTAAAACTCGGTCTTTGTTTTGCACGGAATACGTGATATATGCCCATCTGAAATTCGGGTGCTGATTGAGAAAAGCAGGAAAGTACAATAAAAGGTAAATATCGAGTCTTGTTGATGGAGAGAGAGAGAGAGAGAGAGAGAGAGAGAGAGAGAGAGAGAGAGTGAGAGAGAGAGAGCGGGGGAGGGGGGGGGGGTGCTGGGATGGCAAAGAATAATTATGATCTAAAAGAGGACAGAATATGTTGAAAAACACAAGGACATAGACATAAATATAAAATGAACGTGGAAAGAACGAAGAAAGAGAATGATATTACAAGAAGAGAGAAAAAGGAGGGGAACGAGAGAGGCAGGGAGACATAGCGAAAGCAGAAAGAAAAAAAAGAGAGAAAGAGAGAGAGAGAGAGAGAGAGAGTGTGTGAGAGAGAGAGAGAGAGAGAGAGAGAGAGAGAGAGAGAGAGAGAGAGAGAGAATGGTGATAGAAACTGAGAGTTATAAATATGTCATGGCTTGCACTTACAGACAGCATAAAATATACAACCATATACCTTTATAAACGTCCGCCACACACAAACACATCGGGCCTAAAGACAAGACACCACACAATATCTGTCCAAGTTAACGATCTGAAACACCTTTCTGATTTATCGCTGTTAATAATTCCTTTCTACCGCCATCGTAGCAGTATCAGGCACCTCACCGAGCACCCTGAGAGAAGCTGGTATGTTCGCAATGAAAGCGAACAGGCTCGTTATATAATTGATCATTATGACAATTTATTATGTTACCAGAGGCACTTGTTGTGATCGGCTACCTGGATGAGCGCAGAGCATTGCTGAGGGGAAGGAGTGGGTGGGAGGAGGGAGGGCGGGGGAAGGGGGAGGGGGCGAGGAGGGGTGTCGATAAGCTTGGTGGAAAGTGCGTCTCTATGCAGATCTAATTAAATGACATATTTCTGCGATGTTATTTCATTTGATATTTTGAAGGTATTTAATGAACTATACCACCAGCAATGACCAGGGTATAGAGTATAAGTAGGAGAGGGGTTGGACTAGGAGTATCCTGCCAGCTTGATCAAATGCAACAGGTACCACGACATGATACAGTAATACGCTAGATGAAAATAATGAGTCTTAAGAATGTACGAAGAAGATGGAGGAAACAGACGAAGAGGAACAGGAAGGAGAAGAAGTGCATGTGTAGAATAAAGAAGATGGAGAGGAAGATATAGAACACGAGAACTTGGAAGAAGAAGATACATTGCAATCTCCGGTCTCATATCATTCACAATTATACCCGATCGTCTTGATCATAATAATACCAAGTACACTAATCAAAAACACGTTATTATTCGAACCAGAATTCCCTAACCATGCTAATGTGCGCTACCGCAATGGTAACAAACCTCATCATCGGAATGAATTATGACCCATATCAAAAGCATCTTATGAATTACGCCGGAAACGTGCATCTAACGCGACGAAATTACAGCGGAAAGACGACCGACATACGCCAAATTGGCTTTTATGTTCACAATGTCTACTTACTTTTGAGCTCGGTGATATCAATTGACTACCGTATTGATATTGGTGAGCCAGTCCACTTAAGATGTTGCCCGTCTTCTGTCTTATCGTCTTCATTGTGATGTTAAGCGTCTAGGCAATCAAGCACTGTCGCCAGTTCGGTCAGCTGACCGCCGTCTCCATATCACGTGACAAAGTAGCATCATACATGATGAAGTAACATCTCACGTGATAAATCAACATCTCACGTGACAACTTAAAATCTCTCGTGACCACTAACATCTCACGTAGCACATCATCTAACTTGATCTCACGTGATAATGCTCGTTTGATAATAGGCCTATCCTGAATTCCAATCTCGTAAGTCCCACAGTTAACTTAGGTTTAAGAATCTTCATACTCTCCAATGAAATTGTTCAATGAAGTGTCATTACAAATACACAGTTTGTGAAACGCAGTCTAAACAAAACACATAGCCAGCTCAGTTTTCATGTCATTTATCATTTAGAAATACTCTTCGAGACACATCCAAATAGTTCCTAATGCTTATCTTTTTCTGGACTCCTCGGAAGAACAGCTGTGTCATGCTGGCATGCTGAGTGCGGCTATCCAGCCGTGTGTACACATTCGATATTCATTTTCTATCGGAAAATAAATCGATCAAATCGATCAATATCAATTACAATTCTGTGTTCAGACGTAACGCAGAAAATAAACACTCTCACGGCTGTTGTATACCGTTTGGTTCCCTATATTAGTATATATATATTTTAAAATATATATACAATATATTTTTTTTAATAAATATGCTCTGAATAGAACTTCTCATAATGTTAAAGACTTTGCATCACAAAAGTCAGATTTGTCGTAATGTGAGCCCCTGTATAGCTGTATCCTGTCGCCCCACGCCACTTCACGTCCCAAGCACTTAAAGGGACTCTACCACCCTTACATTCAAATCCTGCTTAAAGTTAATGTCTTTGGAAAAGCAGTTAGCATAACAGGTAACTTCACCTTTACTCAACTATAAAGGAGGAAATATAACACAACCTTTCCCATCTGACGTTCACAGAAATTCACTCTGCCTACGATCAATACCATGTCTATGCCATGCAAGTATCTACACTCATGTGCATTACTCCTACATAATGTGACGAAGATGCATGGACAGTTAAGATGTCAAATTTTGACTGAATGCATTTCACCGGCTGGTCCCAGTTTCAGTAGAATAAATCATTGATAGCCCCATTTAAACTTCGAAAGTTTAATTTCGCGATAGATATAGAAACGAACCATGATCTCGTGCATATATATAGCGTAGCTCGAATATTTTGTTGCATGAGCTAAACCAGGCTCTCATATTAATTATGGTAGTCCTTTAATAAACATAACGCCCAGGCGCCTCTGACGTCACACTGCGCACACGCTGGCTTCCGGGCAAGGTCACCAGGTGACAGGCACGTCAAGGTCACGAGCAACCCGAGGAGCGAGAGGAGAGAAGAAGACATATCAGAAGAAAGCGCTGATATCCGACGAAAAGTCAAGAAAATGTTAAGAACAAACGCACTCACAAACATAACATCTCATCTGTGACATGTTTCGTTCGTTCTTGCGGTTGTGTTTTTGACATGACGGACAACTGTGGATGTGATGGTTGACGTCCTCGCTGGGATTGGATGGGAGGGAGAAAGCTCTACCAAAATTGGCTTCGAGTTACACCCTTCCTTGCTCCCTTATCAAAAGCACACACGCAGTCAGTGCAGATCACCACTCATTCACTCATCGGACTGTTTTCCTTCTAATCATTTTGAAATGATGTGAAACTTGACCATGAGTTAATATGCTGTGTTTGAAATGGTCGTTGATTGTTATCCCAATATTCTATCATACCCCAGCGAACGATGGATCATAACTTCTCTGTGAAACAAAACAAAAATAAAGCAACACCTTACTTGCGTTTGATGAAATGATATATGAAGCACAGGCACTTAAAATGAACATGGTGACGACACGAAAATGACCAACACACACGGAACGCTCAGCGCTCGACGCAGCTGCCGATATGAGTTTTAGTTAAATTACAGAGACGTGTGCGCAGTTGTCTGTCCATGTTACGAGGACGAACGATGAATTGACACGGATCTGAGAGAAACATGAGATATAGGACATGGAAGAAAAAGATCTAGAGGGAGGGAGGGGTATGTTAAGGGAAAGACTGTGGGAGTGAGGCGAGAGAGTAGGTTGAGAGAATGAAAGAAAGAGAGAGAGAGAGAGAGAGAGAGAGAGAGACAGACAGACAGACAGAGAGAGAGAGAAAGAGGGAGAGGTAAGGAGTTAAAAGTGGAGAGCGTAAGATGGAAGGATTGCATCCTGGGAACTGTAGGGGTTGGTATTCCTACCAGCAGGGTGTCATCGGGAGTATCGTTCAGCCCCTCAGGGGGGCAGATGAGAGAATAAAGTCTTATCTCAACATGCCCTTAACATTGTGTCGTTATTCATTTATTCCCCTGCGAGTTACCGTCACTTCCGTTTTTCTTTCCCCTTCCCCTCTCTCTACCCCCTCACACTCTAGCCCCTTCAATCACACCAGATGACATGGGTGATATTTCAGTGCATATTTGTGTTGGGGCTACTACTTACGCAGCACATTCTACAGATAGGTCTCGATTATGTAAAAGCCTGATACAGCTCATCACATTTGCATCGATAAACAAACTGCCTGATTGCAAGACTACTTACACATTGCGAACTCGATTCACCCTACCCCCTCCCTCACCCCATCCCCTTGTTCACCCCACCCCATCCCTTTCTCACCCCACCCCTCCCTCCCTCACTTTGTGAACTCGATTCTCCCCACCCCCTCCCTCATCCTACCCCTTCCTCATCCCACCCCTTCCTCATCCCACCCCTTTCTCAGCCCGCCCCTACCCCTCCCTCACCCCACCCTCCCTTTTCCCACCTGTCCACGCGTCAAGCTATTATGTCACGTTCGTTGGTCTTCCCCTAGCTGTACCTCTACTTATTGGGTCAAGCATTAATTATTTCATTTCATCAATCCTATCAACTCTACGGAGTTCATGTCCCGTTCCGTGTACAACCCCTTTGTCGCATTCACATAATACTCCTGCCATGTTGCCAATATATCATCCCGTAACCAGGGCCCCGTTGCATAAAACTTACCATTGATAGTAACTCTGCCATCAATGCTAACTACCATGGTAACGTCACTCGAGGGCTAATGAAATTCAAGGTTTCCATAGAAATTGCCATAGGCAGTAAAGTTACCATCAATGGTAAGTTTCGTGCAACGGGGCACAGGTTTGTACCTACTCTTGAATGAAACGATAGTGCAGTAGAAATATTCCCCAACCGGGATAGGTAATACATGTGTAGATGTATTATTGATCTAAGACTGAAAACGAACTTTTTCTTCCTTCATAACAATGAACCTAGGAATACGTCATCACACACTGCTGGCGCAAGTGTCGTCTATAGTTCAAGTATCCGTGTTGTTTATACAATAAACATGAGGACGGGCCGATGTGGAGGGACCGTCTATAATAAACATGATTGTGGGGAGAAACAATGATATGTGATGAAGGTGGAGAGGAAGAGAAATGGAGAGATAGTGAGTGAGATCAAGTAAGAGAAAGAGAGAGAGGGAGAGAGAGAGAGAGAGAGAGAGAGAGAGAGAGAGCATGACTATATGTGTATATGTATGACGAGAATATAAACCTTCACTGAACAATACTTGGCATGACTAGTGACTTGTTTATATCGGGATGATTTTGAAACATTTGAAACATTCGGTGGAATCGTGGTGTTAAGCCAGACTCCTAAGCAACTTTCACTCATCCCAGTCTCCAAATAAAAACGTCAAGTTCACAAGTTCACTCAGCGTGCTACAGGAGCACATGTGGAAAAAAGTGCTGCACGCAAATCTCATACAATAAGAATCTGACTGACACTGGAGGAGTTAAAAATGTAAAACGATACAAATTGTAAACGATACAAATGTTAAACCATACCAAAAAGGGGAAAAATATACAATTTATGTATGGAGGTTTTTGATATTCGAAAGCATTCCCAATCCTCCTTTTTTTCAAATTGGCCTCATCATTCTCCATAGTCATATTCAATAGCCGCGTCCCCTGGGTCTCTACTTCCATTTGCAAAGCCATAATAATCATGACCGTTGCAATCGCAGCAATTATTGTAAGTGCTGCTCTCTGCTGGAAGAGAGATAGAGAGAGAGGGTAAGAGAGGAAGGAAGACGTAGAGAGAGAGAGAGGGAGAGAGAGAGATGCCACGAAAGAAATGCAGAGATAGGTAAAGAGAGAAGGCAAGCTGGGAGGAGAGGCAGAGGAGTGAGGTAGAAAGAGAGAGAGAGAGAGAGAGAGAGAGAGAGAGAGAGAGAGAGAGAGAGAGAGAGAGAGAGACAGAGAGACAGAGAGAGAAGGGGGGGGGGGTAGGGGGACGGGGTAGAGATAGAGGGGAGGAGATAGAGAGTGTAATTCATACTGCAGTTTGAAACAAAGACACAAGGATGGAAACTAGCGAGCGAATGGGCGTTGGTCGTTTTCATGGCTTGCAGGGCGTGAAAGAAAAACGAAATTGTTATCATTTTCAAGGTTGCGAAATACCAAGCTTCCATTATTTAGCAAAGTCATCAAAATGCGTTTTAGTCAGCAACGACACACGCCTATGGGAACCATGCTTTCACCGAGTATTTGTCTTTCTTTTCTTCCAGTAGTACAGTAGTAACTGATGACGTCATTTTTCGAAATCAACACATTAGAAGGACAAAGGACATATGGGGACACTTCACCCCGCTCTCTCTTTCCTTTTCACCTCTCTCTCTTTCTCTCTGTCTGTCCGGTTGTCCGTATCTCTCTCTTTTCCCCACCTTTACATCCTAGTTTATATTTCTATATCTCCTCTTTCTCATCTTTATTTCGTGATGCAACCATATCTGTTTCTATAGTCTCGTTCTTCTCTCTCTCTCTCCCTCTCTCCCCCCCCCTCTCTCTCTCTCTCTCTCTCTCTCTCTCTCCCCCCTCTCTCCCCCATCTCTCTCTTCCTTTTCTGTTATCTCGATTTTGTCCACACCTCTACTTCTCCCCCACATCTTTATATATCTCTCTCGTTCACCTCTTCCTTACCCTTCCCATATATGTCCTCCTTGTACCCCATGTATTTCCCCCAACCCCCTCTCTCTCTCTTGCTCTTCCTCTCTCTAAAACACATTAAATAGGAGTATAGCGTTGGGAAGCACTGTTAAAACTCCATGGGGCACTTTATCAAAGCTGTCACTTCACAGTGCTCTGCGGGCCAGGTTAATAAATGACACAATTTGACGGATAGGCCGTGTCACGGGCCGGACCGAATGATGTATCTCTGCCATTGATTTTACCGTACCATGGTACTTCAGATTTTCTCGCGTTTGTAATGTTTGTCGTGGTTTGTAAAAACACCCTCCAAACTCTACGCGTGGGCCCCCACGAGAGCGACTGTAAACGCACAGACCAATCTATAATGAAATAAGGTCTATTAATCTAACTGGGTTTTTCCCCAAGTAAAATGTCGCAACTTGAAGTTTATTTAAGAGGACAGAACTACTTCCAAATTTAACCCATTTACTACTGGTTACAAGGTAAATGCTAGAATCGCATGTGCTGTTTTTGGTTTTACGTTCGTATAATGGAAAAACATGGTACAGAAGTACCACTCCCTTCCGCCAAAACATTAATTGACCCCTCCCCCCTCTGTTATACCTCTTCTTGATGGCGTCTTCATCAGCATCTATCGTGTTTCAATAGAGGCCGAAAGCCGAATGCAGCACACCCCATTTTAATGTTAACAATAGTCTAAGGAATCACGACCTCATCCTTTATACTGAATGATTAGGCACCTGTCGACTTTATTATTGACGTCATCATCTCAGTATCACGTGTTCGATTGTGTGAAGATTGTATCAATAGGGTAACATGATTGAACTTTTCAGATATTCTTCTTTTAAGGGTTGGTGACATTTCTTCAGAATTTGCATATCCTCGCTAGACAGCCATTCCGCGCCTAGACTAGACTAGCCTAAGTTTCAGGCTGTTGGACTTTCTTTAATCCAAACTTTACCATTAACACGCCCCGCTGCAGGAGTCTAATTACTCTGTATTTTCTCCCCGACACACCCTAACATTCAGGGCGGGACAAGGGGATATTAGTCTTGTCGATACCAGACCCGAAAGTATTCATGTGATGTGATTTCGATTATAAATGTGACATATCTTGGGAGCCAGGCTACTAATTTTTCTCCTTCTACTCCTTCCCGGTTCCCATCTAAACAACCATTTTTTCTCATCGCCAATTTTTTTTGCCTTCTTTTTGTTTTCTGTTTGTTGAGAAAACGTCTTTTCTTTCCCAAAAGAGAAATTCGGGCCTAGATAGTGTAGCGATACGAGAGGATGTTTGTTCAGATAACACGGTGCGGCCTTCTCGGGCGATCTAAGTCAACACAGAACGGGGAGCTCAGCGCTCCCGGCCCAGCCAGCTCGGCGCGATATGAGTTAATGTTCTACCCGAATCGCTCAGACTTTCCAACAAACTGTCGTCTGCTATGCACGTGATGAGCATGCGTCGTCTGCTAATGTCCAAATTCAATCTGTCATGTCCACACAAAGACAACCACCAAGTAGGCCTACGCAGCAAGAACTTTACTCTTTGTGTTCTACGTGTGCCCTTTTCAGAAGTTATAATACCTTCATCTCATACAACATCAGTTAATCTGACACAAAATAATTACTCATACATGAAGATGATGTGTATACAACTTTTTTTTTTCTAAAACTATGCGTCTGATATAAATGTTTCACATTTTGATAAGCCATTTTCGTAACGTATTCACAACTTTCCACCAAACATTACATTATAACGTCGTTATTACATTCACCTGTACACATTGCGTGTTGATTCTCTGAGAAACCTCGGACAAGCATTGGGGTTACAATTAGTACAGTATGTTTTGAACGACATGAATAGAATTTGCATCCATAACGGACTACGAAGAAACTAACAAATATTTCAATCACATCTTACTTTCTTCACTAACAATGCGAAATATAAATCTTCAGCATTAATGATACGTATTACAAAGACTGTTGAAATCGGTATTTGCAACGTACGAATGCATAATAACAGAAGTAACGTGCATTAATTTTAGTCGGTTAACCATTGTGAAATCGGCTATCCGTTGATCTCGCCTAAGCGGTCGCGCACTGTACTCATATGTGTTATTCTTAGGGGCCTCAATGGATATCCATTTTGAGGTCACAAGGGGCTCGCTTACACACCTGCAATGCGGACATCCACCCTCATTGTTTTAAGAAGCGCCCCATGGGGGTCCGGTGTATGTGAATGGGCTTTCAAGACACACGTGCTACATGTGTGCTCCGTGTGTGAAGTACAGACTCGAATATGTACTGGCTATACAGGCTATATTTTTTCATATACGTAGCGAGTGTGATATTCCGATTTCTTGTGTATGGGCGTATGATGTGTATTACTGGGTATGTAATGCAACGCGTTTCGTGTTCACGAGTTAGGAACCTAATTAAAGGGCATATACTGTACTGGGAAGGCAAACAAAGGCCTTCAAAAGGTAATTATTAGCAATCTTCTTGCCAATGGTCTTAAATTCATGTATTATCCATTTAAGAAGCTTGCTGAAAGTTATTTGCCCTCGAATGATCTACATTTGGAGTAACTAATGATTAATTATTAAATCCTCAAAATGTTCGGCCCGAACATTTTGAAGATTGCTAATAATTACCTTTTGAAGGCGTTTTTGCCTTCCCAGTACAGTATATTCCCTTTAAATGGATGTTTCTGCTGTTGATGATGGCGTTGACGACGGAGATGATGATTAGAGGATATCAATAATGAATATTTACCAATACTGCATTAGTTCTCTCTACTACAACAATGACAGTGTTACTGCTACTTCTACGTTTACTAGTACCACCACCATCACTATTGCTATAACAACAACAGTACTCCTATAGTTACTATTAGATACCTCATGTCGATAATCCTGTTACCTGATTGGTTGACATGCATGATTTAGATTTAATCATCCTAAAAAACGTACCTTATTTGCATAAATAGCTGGAAATAGTACTTTATTTGCATAGATAGCGGTCAATGGTACTTTAATTGCAACTCTCCTCCTCCCTTCGTCATCATGGTCATCATCTACTTTCCCATTACCCCCACTACCACCGCCACAGCCACCGCCACGACCACGACCACGACGACGACCACCGCCAAATAACAGTTCCAAAAGCAACAAGTACACTGTCGCGGTATTGGGATGATACGTCATAATGCGATGAATTAAATGAGAGAGGAATATGAAATATGGATAGAGTGACAAGACTGCTGATTGCTATCTATGGTAGGAGAGGGAATATGGATACCGCCATTGGGGCCTGAGTAGAGACACTGAGACACTCGGGGGCAACATATTAGCTCAATCGATGCTACATTACTGTCATGACTGCAGTCGTTTTCCAAAATGTCATCTAAGTTTGAGTGAAATTATGTTACTCTCCTCTCTCTCTCTCTCTCTCTCTCTCTCTCTCTCTCTCTCTCTCTCTCTCTCTCTCTCTCTTCCATTTCTTCTGCCTCTCTCTCTCTCGCCTCTTTTTTTCTCTCCTCTCTCTTGTCCCTTCTATCTCCCCTCTCATTTTCCCTTCCCTTTCCCAGCCCCCTCTCTCCTCATCTACCCTAATCTCTATCGCTTTTCTTTCCCCGTTTCCCCTCTTTACTTCTCCCTTACTTTCTGTCCATCTCAAGAGCACTTCGTAAGATATGTTTCTATGGTATCTCTGTATTTATCATCTCCCATTTTTTCTCTCTCTTCTCTTCTCTTCTCTTCCTCTCCCCTATATTCTTCTCTCATACAATAAAGCACAATTCCATGAAATCTACAAGCTTTTCTAAAACACGCACAAAATACCTTTAGTACGATACACGATTGAGAAAATCAAAAGTGTGATTGATTCAAATCTTCTTTCACGTCGCCAAGATGTCTCCATTGAATTATTAATCTCATGTCATAAATATCTCTGCATAAAGCTCTAAATGCTTATATTCAATTGATATGATATTTGTCCTAGGGTCCATTCCTCGGAGCACAATAAATTATTATTATGATTATTCAACACGTTGGGAATATTTCATTACTAGCGTCCAAATGTTAGGAATATAGAAAACGGTACTTGATATGATGTAATGCTTAACGTGCTACTTGTGTACCAGTAATGCACAATTCTTAAAGGGCAATATTTTTCTATATAGCATGGGAAGAGTGAATAACTGCTTCCTTTGTCCCCTTAACCCTGAGCATACCACTTTTACATGTGTGCAACGATAATGCACATGCGTCGTTTTACATATCGGACCTGGTAATAGACCATTTTCGTCCTGCATGAAAACTGTATGCACGTCGTTCAAACAATACTGTACGTCACTTACGAAGACCCTAAAATTTGTCCAAGGTTTGTCGGAGTAGCAACAACTCATTAAATGCATTGTGCGTTCCCCCCATTTAAACTGAATCACGAAGTACAGGTGAATGTAATGATACGTAGCTACTTAACTCGGGAGAAAGTTGTGAATACATTATGAAAACGGCTTATTGAGATCGCATTCTAAGGGTTAATAGTAATTTTCCATTTCTCTCACGCCCCCTGATGAATCCATATTTCCACGCCAGAAGAAATCCCACGGCTCTCGAAAACAGGAAAGCGATTCGATACTTCCGCCCCGCATAATTGTGAGAGGAAAGTTTTTTATTTTTTCTCGTAATAATTAGTCACAATCTAGAGCCTGGCCCAGCTGGTAACCCTCGGGGATAGGACGGGTGCAGGAAGTTGTTGGGGGCCGGCCAAAGAAAAAACAGGAACAGAAACAAATGCTATCGTCTGCAAATCATCACAAGAAAAGAATCTAAATACGTATAGGGAAATTTGGAACTGTAGCAACAGACACAACAATTATGGTAATAGGCCGTGTAGTAGTATTAGTACAGTTTATTATGAGTAGTCATAGTTGAAGTAGAATTACAACATTATAGAAATATCAACATTATCGTTAGTAGTACTAGTAGTATTCATGGTAATGCAATGTAGTACATTTTATAGGCAATATTAGTACATTTAATAGCAGCAACAGTGGTAGTATAGTACTAGTCGTTGTAGGTGTAGTAGTAGAAGTGGTCGTCGTGGTCGTCGTCGTCGTAGTAGTAGTAGTAGCAGTAGTAGTAGTAGTAATAGTACTAACTGTAGAATTATAAGTAGTATCAACAACATGTGGATGTATCTTTTAATCATTAGCTCGTTTTGCCTCACCTATTTAAACATCTCCACTTTGACTAATTCATCATGTTGGGCAATTCAGTCTTGCGCAATGAGAGGGGCCTGGAGTACATACCCCAGTTTCCGACCCTCCTCGGCCCCGCCGCTTCCCCGCAGAGCTAATTGCCCGAGACCCCTGGGCTGTTCCTACGGCTTCGTCTAGCCACAAATGCCCCGTATTCCCATAGTGACTTTCCCCTCTCTTTCTCTCTTCCCACCTCACTGACCTTTCCTTTCGCCATTCGCTCTGAGAGAGTGTTGATTATGATTATTACATTTCGTGCAATTATGTGTCATACGTTATAATCTTAACAATATCTTAACATGCGACCAGTGTTTGACAACACTGTTAATAATCTTGTGTTTCACACAACTATTTATGTGAAAGGGCATTCTGGGAAAATTTCAAATTTCAATATACACCCAGTAGTAGAAAGGATAGCATTCTCCATCCTGTATCCCCCATTCATGTACAGGATGGAACACGCTACCCTTATTTCTTCCTTCGTTTATTCTTCTTCTGTATCGTTATCCTTTACTGTTCTTATTCTTCGTTGTCATAACCATGATCGGTAATACTATCAAATAAATAATAATTATGAATATGATGAATCAACAGACTATAATCAAGTTTATACCAGTCGTAGTAGTACAGATAACAGTTGTTATCGTTTACATATTCAATTCAATATAGTCAACATGAATACATGTTACGACAAAACAAAACCATACAAGTTGCACGCATTCCTCCCAGATTCCAAGTTACCCTGCCTGGATTAGTCGTAACCCGTTACGATTTAATTCATGAGAGGTGTCGGGCATACAAACGATGCACTCGGGCAACAGACAGCGAGAGTGATATATGCATAGAGCCTGTGGTATATGCAGAAAATGGGGGAAGCGCGTATGAGTAATTTGGCGATTCTACTCAAGCCAGTGCTCGGCGGGTCCTACTGCATTCTCTGCCATCCCTTTCTCTTGTGCATGAATAAATAGGATGGGGTTACTCAACCCCCTTATACAGGTCCCATTACATGATCGATACAGACCCCGGCCGGACCTATGGCATTAGTCTCCTTCAAGGTGTTACTTACCCTAATTCAGCATATTAATATAATCGTGAAAAAGCGTACACAATTTATAAGACTGTTGGAATTTACTTCTTCGACAAATCTTTTTGCAATACATTCATACACCATATGTCTCAAAACAGACCTCCGATTCGGACACTGGCTCGACCTAAAGTATTAGTCTCTTTCAAGCTGTTACATACCCTAATTCAACATACTGATATAATCGTATGCATGCCTGTGATAAAGCCTACACAATTCTTATTATCTGTTGCAATGTGTCATCCATACAAAACCGTAATCATGTCTAAAACAGAACTGTGACACAGCCACTAGCCGGACCTATGGCACTCTAGTTTCCTTCAAGTCGTTGCTTACACTAATACAAGATATTGATATTATCATTTGCATCCCTGTAGAAGATCCAAGGCAAACTTGGTATGCTATAATTTATGCTATAGTTAACCCCTTGACGAAATTTATTTTTTTGCAATACATACACAATTATGCCTTTAACAGAAGTGTGATACAGTCTCTTTTCATGCATTACTAACACCAAATCAACACCTTGATAAAATCGTCTGCATGTCTGTAAAGAAGCCTACACAATTCTAATGATCTGTTTTATTTCACCTTTTCAAAGATGTTTTATGGAACAACAAATATACACATTCAATATTATATGCATTATACAATCTGGTTCAGAAAATTATTTGAAATCAAGATAATATACATCATCGTCTGTAAGCATGTAAACAAGCCTACACAATATCCATAATGTGTTAGTTGAGAAGTATGGAGGTAAACACATTTATCCAGTGTTCATTTATTCTGTTCAGGCTCAGTTAAATGAGGCTGATATTTAATGACTTTTACATTTCGAATATTTTATTGTTATTATTGAATGATATAAAAGAGGACACGTGATAAATAAAGAAGGAAGAACAGCAATGTAGATGAAATTGGAGAGAATGGGTGAGAGAGAGAGCAAGAGAATAAAAGAGAGGGAGGGAGAGAGAGAGAGAGAGAGAGAGAGAGAGGGGGGGGGGGGAAACGAAGGGGGAGGGGTTCATTTCAATGATCGATTGTGATAGCGCAAGAAAGAGACTCAGAAGTATAAGTTGTCAGTATTATCAGCATGATTATGGACAGGAAATTCGAGCAGCGTGAATTGACAAATTAGGAGATTTAAGCCTTAACTCTCTGGAGGTGAAGCGAGGGGAAGATGAGCCAAGGTCTTTGCCAGGGACGTGACATCATTATTGTAGCCATTAGGGAATCGTAATCACAACACTGATGTGCTTATATCGGGAGCTAAAAACTGCACGTAGAACGAGAATGGGGAGATACAATCCGAGAAAGGAGAACTATTACCTTTTTTGCAAAGCAGATATAATCTTGCTTTGAATAAATCATCTGCCGTCGAAGTCATATATGTCATGTGGATGATGAATAGTGAGGTAGTAATGCTGAAGGGAATTTTGTTTTTGTGACGATCGTGATACCAGTGATTGTTCTACCTGCTTTGTAGAAAGTGTTACCATACTGAAGGTCTATTTACTTAAAATATATGACGACATCGAATATACAATCTTCTCTTTCCCTTCTCAATGATTCTTCCTTTCGTAATAATTCTCTCTTCAGCCATTGCCGATCAACTCCTGGATGAAGGGCTCAGCATGGTCTCTCCACTTCTTCCTTTCCCTCGCATATTTATACCTGTTGGTATCATACCATAAGAAGGCGAAAAAGAAGAGGAAGAAGAAGAAGAAGAAGAAGAAGAAGAAGAAGAAGAAGAAGAAGAAGAAGAAGAAGAAGAAGAAGAAGAAGAAGAAGAAGAAGAAGAAGAAGAAGAAGAAGAAGAAGAAGAAGAACGTAGGAGAAGGGTTAATAGTAGTAAAAAGAAGATGTAGTCTTAACTCTCGGGGTAAGTTAGATTGTGCGCAAACAAGAAAGCTCCATGAGGCCTGATCACTCGCGCGAAAAAGAATATATAAAGTGGATCAACCATGTGCAAAACCAAATGAAAAAGCGAACGTGATTTGGTTTGAAATCCCCATACACTCCTGCAAAGTTAATAATGTTGACTTAGTATAAGTTTCCCCGCATTAACGCAGCCAGGGCAAAGATGTCGGTGAAAAAAATCCTTAATTCCACCCTTCTTTCACCCTCTCCCAAATCCTTTTGCAAATTTGAAAGGATAAAATACGAGAAGGAAAAAAATGACTACAGTGTGGGTTTTGTTCATTTTTCGTAACCTACGGCAATTTGGAGTCATTTGCGGGATTGTGTAGGGGTCAAATGGGGATCCGGCCTTCGAACCAAACTGCTAACCACTTCGATACTGTAATTTCCTCCCATTCCTCGACCAAAAAAAAAAAAAAAAAAGAAAGGGAAGAAAAAAATGCTGCTTTTTATCACAGAATGCTGGGCTGGGTTTTAACAGTATCTGAGGGGAAATACGTTCAAGGGAGAAAACAACAACATGTTCATTGGTAATTATGGTAATAGTTATGTGGAAATATACCAATAGTTGGAATGTTGTATTTTAAACACTGTATCAATGGTGTCCTTCTTAAGTCCGGATGTCTCAATGAGAGAGCTGAACGTCAACATCTCTGAGATGTCCGTGAGTTGTGCATTTGCGAATTACCGTTTGTTTATAACCCACGATGCATGATGAAGACAATGCTAAATTTCAAGATTACATCTGATTTATTCCCACAACTCATAAGAAGGTGAAATTGATTGTAAATAAAATCTGCAAAACCTTCGGACAGCTCCAATTGACTCATGCACATTGTCTTTGCTAGTACTTGGGATGACGGATCCGTTCTTTGTCCCACTACCAAATCAAACTCGAGAGACTGCAAAAGAGACATACAGCGTAGTTGTGATTGTGTCTGTGTATGAGAGAAATAACCAGAGAGAGAGAGAGAGAGAGAGAGTGAGAGAGAGAGAGAGAGAGAAAGAGAGAGAGAGAGAGAGAGAGAGAGAGAGAGAGAGAGAGAGAGAAAGAGGGAGAGAAACGTTTAACGTGTGTAATAAAAAAGAATACCCATGTAGGATACAATAGGAAGAAACCTGAATGAAGTTGTAGTAAAGTGCGATCTAGGCGGTGATCATGGAGATAATATTAAACGCGAGGTAATTAAGGATACAGTAAAATTCGACATGAATGCATTGAACACATTTTAAGTCAACAAAGCGTTGGCCAGTATTTTGATATGAATGAAAATCGAACTCTTTTTTTGTTGGGGAAGGGTTGGGGTAGAAGCGAGGTCAGCTATTTTATATTTCCAAAATGTCATGTATATGAATATTAGCTGAATGAAGCCTGATATGTATCGCACCAATACAACCAATTTGATGAATGGTAAAGAGGAGAGAAATTGGGGTGGGAATGCGGGGAAATAACAAGAGAACAGAGGAATAAAGATTTTAGATGATGCCTTCTCTTTCTCTGTTGTTGTTGGTGGTAGTGCTGTAAGTCTAGTTCTTGATTATCATCATCATCATCATCTTCTTCTGCTCCTTCTTCTAGTCCTATGTCATGTTATATTCCATCTCCTCTTCTTTCAGCATCTCTCATCACCCTCTTGTTATGCTGTTCTGCCTCTTCTTCATCTCATTCTTTATCATTATCATCATTATCCTCATCATCACCATATTTTTGTTGTTCTGTCATGTCATTTTCCATCTCTTCCTCTTTACAAACCCCTCACATCCTCCTCTTTCGCGATGAACAAGACACACAAACATGATAAAACAAACATTACATCTTCACTTAAGCTACCTATATGAAATTAAAAAAAATAACACATTATGAAAAAAATCCACTCTCGTGAAGACTGTTCCTCAGAATGTTATCCGGAGTACGCGGTCTGAAAGTAGCACATGTCGCGTATACATTAACCTCAATCAAACAAGCATTGGAGCCACAAGGTAGACATCAATCAAAAACTTACAAATGACTTTATAATTAGGGGCAATGTCACTCGCTTGTACCGGTCCTCAATTGAAATACGAGGCCAATTATGGGCTGAAATTGGAAGCGAGCACTAGCCCCGTTAGTTTCAAATATCTTTTCATTCGTTTTATCCGCTGAAGAGGATTATTCCATTTTTACGATGTACTCAAATCTAGGAACACCAATAAAGCGCACTCCTCGGATCAGAGGAAAAAGACATAGATAGATAGAGAGAGAGAGAGAGAGAGAGAGAGAGAGAGAGAGAGAGAGAGAGAGAGAGAGAGAGAGAGGGAGAAAGAAGGGAAGGGGCGGGTTGACGGGGGGGGGGGGGCGCTGGCAACTGTGCAATATATAAGAGATACTTGACATGAAGTAAAGAGCGTAGCATAGGGTGCGACCGAGAAGAAATGAGATAGAGAAAAAGAGGAATAGAGAGAGAGAGAGAGAGAGAGAGAGAGAGAGAGAGAGAGAGAGAGAGAGATAGCATTATATATAGAGAGAGGGAATTGAAGGAAAAGTTCTACCGTATATCTGTTAATATTGAGCGGTGAAGTACCATACAATCAGTGGTCAAGATTTGTATGCTACCCCTTACTCCCAATAGCCCCGTATGGACATGTCAGATTGTAATAGCCGATGATATCATTCCATAAATCATAGCGCGTTAAAGTCTCCAGGACGATAATTTACCCATAATCCATAAAGCCGAGAAGTCATCTGCTGGAGTGGTGATTAAAAAGGCGAAATCTAGAAGGCACATCCGGGGCATCTTCCCCCCGCTGCTGTAATAAGACGCTGTCTTTTCCTTTTAGCGCGGGCATGGACTATCCGATGACCAATATTGAAGCGCTGGAATCCGAAGACCGATCATCGTGATCAGGACGATCATTATTCTGTCTCTGACATTTTAGGGAGTGATGTAATTCGGTAATTTTGAGGAAAACAACCGGGAGAAGAAGAGGAGGAGAAGGAGGAGACAGATGGTGGGGGAGGAGGATGGGGAGGAGGGGATGGAGGGAGCAAGGTGATAGCACGGGGACGAGTTAGTGAAGAAAACATTGCTAGGCGTTGCAAAAGAATGGGACAACTTGGAAGTGTAAAATTAGAAAAAGACAATTCTATCTCTGACATTTTGGGGAGTGACGTAATTCGGTAATTTTAAGGAAAACGACTGGAAGAAGAGGAGGCAGATGGGGTAGGGGTAAGGGGGGGGGGGGTGATGTTGCTGATACAGACTATGGAGGGAGGAAGGTGAATACTATAAGAATGGGAAAGAGTGGTGATGAAAACATTGCTAGACGTTACAAAAGAATGGAAAATATTCGAAGAGTTCACACTGGAAGTGAATAGGGAGAAAAAGACCAAAATAAATAAATGAGGAGATCCTTTAGAAAAAGGCATTAAATTCTATAGAAAATAAAACAATACCATACACGAATAAAAGGTTTACTGTGTAGGGTAATGTAAAGTAGTTACACAATAATTGTTGTCAATATTTGAGGACAAATTTGCTGTTTTGTAAAATCAACAAAGGACGGAAAAATACGATTTGTTCACAGCGAAGAGGAAGATTGTCACTATCAGTATAGTGCGTTGTACCCAACCTTGCGAGAGGCACCATTTAGGGCGTACTTGATTTCCCTTGCATCACATCCTATAAACTTGCTTTTTAGAGACCCCAACGAGTCGAAACAAGGCCATCAGAACGATCCAATAAACGTTTCCCTGTAGTTGTTTCTGTCAGCTTTGACCCAAGTCCATTACTTCTCAACCAGGCGTCAACATCGATTCGCTCACCCAGTCGTTATCCCCACATCCACGTCTGCCTTACCCAATAGTACAGCGCGTGACAAGGGACGGACAATACCGAGCAATAAAACAGCTGTCGACGAGTCTAATGAATCGCCTCGATTGCCTATTATCGATAGTGCACCACTGATGCAAACGAACGAACTCATTATTTTGTTGTGCTTGTTTTCTTCTAGACAACATTAGTTTTTCTGAAGACGTAGAGCTTGACGCTAGGGTATTCCCACATCTCACGCTGTCTGGAAGTAAAGTGCACACCACCTTAACGACGTTTTACCCCTCTCATTTGCCCCTTTCCCTTTTCACGTTTTTGTAAACAAGCTACCTTTCTGTTGATGTGGTTGACTGCATACAGTGACAAGTCGATAAATTATCCCATCCGATATGTTGTACATCTTGCCCCATAGTACACATAGTACACATAGGGTATATTATTGCTATAGACCGCTCAAACATGATACATCTTAAATGTTATATAGGTTTTATTGCTGGTAAACATAACCATGGTCATTGAATTATCGCGTAACTACTTAGTTTGAACTTGCACATTATTTCTAAATCAAGATTAATATTTGTGTATAATAATGTGTGTGTACGTGTGCGTATGTATGTGTGTGTGTGTGTGTGTGTGTGTGTATGTGTGTGTGTGTGTGTGTGTGTGTGTGTGTGTGTGTGTGTGTGTGATGATCGCTGTAAAGGCGAAGCGTGCATTACCGGATGTGGGGTCAAACATAGGGCTTGGCCTTTTCTTACCTCTTCCTACGCCACCCCTACCATGCCCAAACCTCTATGCCGTTGAGCTCTCATCCAATGGGAAGGCCGACACACTATTCGCGATCAGACTCTCACTCGATGTTGTCAATGCTGATTCAAAGTAAACAATCACATCTGAGGCTATGCCGTACTCAAAAGCTGACAATGTCATGATCGTTATCTTAATCATACATATTTCATACAGTATCTAAGTAACATTCTCCCTTAAATATTTGCTTGTGACACACTGTTTGCCGTCTATCCCCAGTTTTTCGTGTATTTTTCACATCGAAAGAATGTGCAAACATCGTGCCGATATGGATATGAAACAGGAGAACGAACAAAACCGGCCACATTTAATTAAGTGGTATTTTCAACTTGAAGGAACTAGATCAAATGAGGGACATACAGACGAAACCAGACATAAGTAGTACGAGTGGAGGACCGGGTCGTGCGTAGGTCGCATGTTGTGCGGTGACCGGCTCCAGATATGCTTCACCGAAACTGCACCCCAGCGCCCGACCGGCGTGGCGCGGGCCTGGCCCGGCACCGACCCAAAGCCAGGCGAACAGGTTCCTCAACTCAAGACAAATGGTCTGCGTTTATTGCACATGAACGACGGAACAACCCCAACAACGTGTACTTTACTCGAACTTGACTTTTTAAAGGCAATATGTACATGCACCTCTCAAGTCTGAGCATACAAGATTTATAGTTTGAGTTTGTGATCATGTTCTGCTTACAGCGTGGTGTACCAGAATGTGAGACACAAAGGATAGTGCGGAATGGTGCCGAAACAGATTGAGTTTGGATTTAAACAAAAAGTCACATTCTTTGCAAGAATTATAAGTGCAAAATACTTAAGAAAACTTGAAAAATGCAGACGGGAGAGCGTGCTAAACTTTCATTACTACGAAGGATACAGATATTCCATATGAATGCAATTGGTTACTGGCACAATGGGTGACGACTTTGCGTAACCGATTACGATCAATGTCGACGAGATACGATGTTTTGGCCATCTTGTTTACTTAAATTGGATGTAAATACAACTGAAGCATTGAAAAAGCTCCAGGTATTGTAACTTGAAGCGGTCATACCTTCCATGGAAACATCTAAGGAGCTTTGGGTAATGTAAATGGTGTCATGGTCATTGTTGGTGTGATCTCAAGTAAATCAGAATTCTTTCTTATAACGATCAGTCTATTAACTCAACATTTTCTCCACCATATGTTTGATCTTAAACTGTCAAAAAATTATTCCTTCATAAAATGGAAAATCTATGGACACATAAGTGCACAATGGGAGAGCAGCTTGCATGTGACAAAATTAAAACTAAAACAAATCATAACTTTCTTATCCTTTGACGAATGTTCGTCATACCTTCACTAATATGGTGCTTTCAATTTTCTGTCGTACAGAAAACCAGTTCAACTTCAGGGTGGAATTTCCCTTTAATTCTCAACTCTCTCCACCAGATGTTGGAAATTAGACTTTCAAACTCTTTCCCTCCGCTTCCCCCCTTCCAATCGGCACAACCATTAATACTTTCCCCTCTCCTTGTATCTTGCCCTGTTTGAAATTTGTACGACTGCCAGAGACGCCATAGGCGGTTAGGGCACGCATGAATTATTGGGGGAATATCGGCGCTAGATGGATTTATCGCTGACCACATTGTCGAACTTGTCCACCCAAAAGGAGCTAATTCCACTTCTACAACTTCAGAGAATATATATCTTATTTTGTCATGCTCGTCATAAGCATGATAGGCGCAAATGTACAATTGGAAACGGAACACGCAAAATCAAAGTGCTGCTCGTTTAATGAACCCCACCACGTCTAATGCAAGCTTCAAACTACCAAGTGTGCTGGCAGCGTTAACTCAGTATTGGTGAAAAAGGATGTTAGCGCCTTTTGGAGATAACGAATATCTTCATTTGTGGCATCCATGGGTATCGATGCAACCCGATGTCACATAAGCAAGGCCCCACCATCCGTTATCAACGTTTAACCCTCTCCCTGCTAGACTAACTCCCACTCTATGGTTTTTGTGTGCATTACATGCATCCTTTGCCAAATAAGAGTTAACCCATTGTCTACTGCGCTCCCCGTTAATGGAGACGCATAGCTGCTCGGGGGTCACGTGATTCTAGTCCGCGAGGGACGACGTATAGGCGGAACCACAACACGCAAATAGTATGTATGATGAAGGTCACTCGAATGTGGATCTTCAAATGTTAATGTAAACAGCAGAAAGTCATTTTGAGCTTCGTATTTTTCACGAGTAAGTCGCTGCATCTTTGGCATGTTTGGCGCATTCTAATTAGTGCCACGTGACTGCGATAATACGGTGCTTACATCATCAAGCCGAAGTTAAACACAATCATGTTTGTTGAAAATCATGAATAATTTTTTTTCAGTAATCGTACATTCCACATTTTGAGTAGATACTTTTTAGATTACGATGATGATGAATTGCAATTTCCAAGCTGATCCCTCGTAAATTTGTGACGATTTTCCTTTAGCAAAGGTTCAGATTGAGAAATTCTCAGTATTTTCTGACAGTTAAAACATAGATTGTAAAAGGCAGATCTTGATATTTTGATGCAATGATTGTTTATCGCGCTCCATCAAGTTCATATGCACACAAACAGAAAAACAAGTATGCCTATCATTCTTCGCAAAGATAAAGAAAAGAAGATGAAGAAGAAGAAGACATTAATCGTGTGGCAGGGCTGGTCAGATCATGCCGTCATTTCCTCCACTTTTTGTCTTCCCAAAGCGCTCCTAAGAATGCAGCTGGCGTAAGAATTTCTAATTGCAACTCGAGTCCCCGCCACAAGCGCCAGGCAAAGGACACGCAATAGTCAATACGCACGGCCAAGGTTAAGGCGCGTCCCCACTGGAACGGTTATCAGCTACGGTTGGTGTTGTATCACAGCCCTACCCGCGTTTCTCCATCTCTGCGCACCGGGTCACTGTGGCACCATTGGTGTCTACATACCGCTTCACGGAGCGGTTGTTTTGCATCGCCGCGGCGGTAAAACGATGAGCAACAGCGGTAAACCGCATCAATGGGAACGGACCTTTACTGGGTTAGAGGCGTGAAGTTGCCGACTATTTCAAGATGCGCATAATTTCCTCAAAGAGAGCGCTGTTTAACCGTCGTCGAGGAAGAGTTTTTGTTCTCTCTCGTTCGCCTTCTCTATCTTTGCCTCTTGATCTTCCCTTCCCATACATGAGCTCTAGGGAGAACCTTTCCTCCTCATCCTCCTCTCTGGAATTTCCAAGTTAAATGGTCGGGAGAAGAAGTGTGTTTATGCTGTCTTCGGGAGATGGAAAAATCAGGGGAAGAGCAAGGTGCTTCCGAGTCGAATGCACTCGAAACAGGCGCCGCAATTATTGTGTGCGCCGCGCTGGAGGAAAAAAAAAGCTACGGAATTTTTTGTTGTATGGCGCAGTGGCTTGTTTTGTATGAGTGCGTGTTATTTATTGCTTTATCGTGGGCCGAGAAGAATGGGTAGGTGCTCTCGAGTAAAGCTAGCGAGAGACAATGAACCTTCACCTTGTTACGGTAGCTTCAAGGTAAACAGATAAGGTGTACGCACACCTTCGTAAACGTCAAGATAGCATTGCTTGGTCAATATTTTGTTTAATCTCGCAGTGTGTTGTTCAAGGGCAAGTGACACGCAGGGCCGGTTTCACGACACAGAATCAAGGCTCAGATCAAGAGTAATACTTCTGCTATATTAAAATACAGCGTAACTGATGTTGATACTCTCTTTCTGTCTGTGTCCTCGCCTACAAATATAATGTATTCCCTGTGACCTTAGCTTAGACCAGAGTGCAAAGACTGTAACCAATGCTTTCTTTGAGTAATGCAATCATATCGTACCTGGTGATGGGATTGGTAGTGTATGCGTTTAGTGGAAGTGGGCCTTTATACAGTCTCACTTCTCTCTCTCTCTCTCTCTCTCTCACTCTCTCTCTCTTTTCATCTGTCTATCTCTCTCTCCGTCTCTCTGTCTTTCTCTGACTCTCTGTCTCCCCGTCTCTCTCTCTCTGTCTGTCCCTGTCTCTGTCTCTCCCTCACCTCTGTCTCCCATCGCGTCCTTTCGTCCTCATGAGTCGTCGTCATGCTCGGCTCGCACGACCGTGACGATGACGTCTCGGACTCGTCAACTCCTTGCGATTCCCCCCGATCAATGCCGACATCGTTTCCGTGCAACACATTCCAGTTAAATATTTTGTACTAGCACTATACACGGAGAAAGAGCATTGATATAAACAATGTTTATTTCATATATTCCTTTGAAATAAGGAACTTTGTTGAAGAGTTTTACTAATATCGTCAAAATGAAAACGCGTATGTTTGTGTAATGCTATTGTATAGTTTTAATTTCTTATCAAATGGTTAAAGATGAGTTCACGTTTCTTCAAACTTGTTACAGAAGGTGCATATACATGTTGGCAACATGCTCACACATCTCTTCTCACCCTCTTGATCACCTCCCTCCTCTCTCTCGCTCCATCTCTCGCTCCATCTCTCTCTCTCTCTCTCTCTCTCTCTCTCTCTCTCTCTTTCTTATCTCTCTCACACACACCTTTTTTCTCTCTGCCTTCTGTCAGATATTTAAACCTGCTCCCCATTATCACGATTGCCATGATTGTGTTCTGTGTATTCTCGTGTGAAGTAATTTACCCAAACGAGCAATTAGATGCTAATGAGTCACCCACTACTTATGGTCATACCAAAGAAATAACCACCCAAAATGGCTGTAACCATAGTAGGGATTGTAAAGACGTTTCGCGGGACCTCCCGTGAATTCTGGTGTAAGTCTTAAGTCACGCAGTGTATCAGTATGTATCAATATATAAGAGTAAGGATGTGGTCGCCCTCGTAAGAAGGACAGAACCCACGGATACCAAGGAGCGGGCTAAGACGCGAGATTACGCCATGGCGCCTTCTAGTGGTTCAGCGATCCCTTCCCCCTCCCCCTCCCCGCGGCGAGGCGTGCCGGTGGGTGGGCCCGCAAGGAGGCCACGGCGTCAGCACAAGGAGGAGAATGAACCGTCTCGAAAAGGTGATAATAGCGCGGTGAAGGGCCGCGAGTCCTCTTCGTGTTTTGTCACCTCTTTCCCTTGCTCATTTCCAGTCAAGAGCCTGCTTTGTGCATGCAGTTGTCCATCCAGTTTGAGCAGGGGGTGTCTTAAAGTCCTCGATTGGGGTTATATGTGGATGGGGTTTCCCATTGACTTGACGTACCCCAATCATTATACCCATTGTCACCCCTCTGAATAGGCTATTTGTCGCATTTGTCGCTGATCCTTTAATCTCCCCTTGACTCCAAGCTCTCCAAATTTGGCTGCTTTTTGGAGGTGACGCAACGGCTCTTCTTTTTTTCTTAAAATACAACAGCGTCCACGGCGTGAATCGCAGCGCGGGACAATAGGGTTATAACGCCGGACTCCCGACGAAAACAAGACCAGGGTCTTTAGAGGCAAGAAAAGCCAGGAGAAAATGAGGGTGCAATTGGGCGACGTGAAAGCGGGCCATCGTCAGAACCGAACAAAGCCGAGAACAACGACAGATATCGAGAGATAGATAACGCGTCGGCCCTATCTTTATGCAGGAGGAGTCTGAGAAACAAACACCCTCCTCTAAACTGACGGCGGCGTCAGCGAATCTTGGCGAGAGGTGCCGAGCCAGTCGCCACTGCTCTTGATGAATTCGGTAGACAGAGGCGTTTTGAGTCAAGACGGATAATAGCAAGCGTGTCCACAAGTAGTGATCGCGATAGCAAGGTCCCAGCGACGGCGAATGACTCATAAGAGATGAATTAACGACGAGGGATGCCATTTGCGTCTCTCGTTACGCGCCTGTATTTATTGACAATCTTTGTCGGACATTCGGGAGGGCTGACTGTGTTTTTTCTCTCTCATGTCCGCGAGTAATGGGATCAACACCGGACACAAGTCCCTAAAGGTCTCCTTTGAATGTCATAAATTACCATTACCCCGAGAACCTAGAAAAGTGATGTACCATTATAGAGGTTAACGCCATGTCTTTGTGACAGGGTAGAATGGGGTGGTGGTGTGAATTACCGTCTTTAAGAAACAGTTAACGCGGGAGACAGAGTGTGAACACGAACTGGCAGTAAAAACAAGAACTAGGTCATGTCGAAACGAAAAATGTCCAACATGATAAGTGATGAAGATGATGATAGAAAAAAGGAAAACAAAGATACATTTATTTTATGAATGAGCAATCCCTTTGTTATGTGTTATGTGTAGTTGGGGACATATGGACATGTGAAGAGCTTTCAGAAAGTAGCTGGATTGTATTCGCTATAACTGTGCAATGCCAATGATCATTATTAATTAAAAGCAAATGAGATTGCCAAAGTGCCAGGATTAAAGAGTAAAGTTAGATCTTGTCTATCTACCATAACCTTGGCTTTGTGTTAAATGATTTTCTCTTTAGTTAACAAGTTTAACGAAATGTGAAGAAACATTAATAATTCAAATTAATTTAAATTGACTGTTGGTGTATAGATGTTATTACTATGTACCCTTCTGTTAGTATTTGTTGCGTTCCATCGTCCTTTGAATCTTTCTCATCACATAATCATGGCATCATCCATCTCTGAGTTCATAAATTGAATACTAAAACAACAGTATCAAAATCAAGTTTCATGCTTGCTCTTTTTGTACACATTTCGGTCGAACCTTTTCAGTACTAAGAAAGCGACTGTTATCTCCAGGAGCGCCATTAAGGTCAGTACTTATAGATTGCGCCTGCGGTCTTGTGGTTCCTGCCTCAAGGACTACCGGTAGACATCCCCGTTATGGGTGCCCATCAAACAGACAAGCAGTCATCTTATCGCAGAGTTTCTCAACTTTTGATTATAGTACCTCCCCCCCCCAATCTTTTTGACGTGATGTCGCCCTGATCATATCTCCCTTCATCCATCGCTATTTAAAATGATTACGCACCCCCACAAAAAATGCATCAACTGCTGCGAAAATAAAAAAAGGAGACCACCCGCCTACTTGTTCATTATTTCTTTTGAGATACCACTCTCGGCATCTTTATCCAGATAAACGAAGCAGAACCAGGTCGATATGGAATGCCAAACATTTTGCGAGGTGCTTAACATCGATTTTCTTTGGGTAATGCACCCCCGGCCCATTAGGGACCAGCCCATTGAGATAAAAAGATACATGAAGCGGAAGACGGGTGGGGGAAAGGTGTGTAAAGAGAGGTAGGAGAAGATACAGTGATATGTCTTCTCAAACATGGGAATGTTGTGCACTGGTCGATCCGGCAACCGCAGTGAAAACATCTCAAGTTGTATTCGATATATGGGTGAAAACGATAGACAGGTTGAACAATATTTTGATATTGGGTCATGGCGCCCCCCTTTACACACACACACACACACACATACACACGCACACTAACACACACACACACACACACACACACACACACACACACACACACATACACACACACACACACACACACACAACGAACTCATATTCACAAACACACACATAATATTCATAGGCATATGCTCACAATGTTCAAACGCATGCCGTTATGACATGTATAACATGAAGGAAATATTAGACATATTTATACACGTTTTCACATCCCCATCATAACGCCACAACGTCTCTCTCTCTCTCTCTCTCTCTCTCTCTCTCTCTCTCTCTCTCTCTCTCTCTCTCTCCCTCCCCCCCTCTCTCTCTCTCTCCCTCTCTCTCTGTCATTTTTCTCTCTCCGCCCTGTGAACCTTGTCTTCATGTTCTCTCTGCCTTCTCTATTTTATTTTTTGTCTCTCTCTCTCCACTACAAGTAAAAATAAGATTCATTCATGTATCTCCATGTTTGTCATGTTATTTTCTCCTATTCTCTCTCGCTCTCATTACCCAACCCCTCTCTCCTCTATCGTCACATCCACTCATCCCCACCCCTCCTCCCCGCAACTCCCCTACTCTCCCCTCCCCGCCGCACCGATTCCAAAACTGCCCCTTCACATTCGCTAGGCTCGCGCAAAACATGTTCGATTTTAAGTCAATAATGGTTTTGGGTTTCTCTGCACCTGCAGTCCACAGCACAGCCCGAACCCTCAGGTAAATAACCCACTTTCGCCGAGAAAATCTCCATCCTGTTTGTCATGCTGATGTAAGATATTTCAAAGGGAAAACTGTCGAACCAAATCTACGGTTACACAATCCAATGCGACAATCCTGCTGCGCCTCATACAATATGTCGAAATATCTAACTTCCCATTTCACTTGAAAACTTAACCATATTCTGTAAGAAAAATAAACAAACATACAGCATAAGCGGAAAAGTCGCATCTATTATATTATAATGTTACAATTTTGTTATTCGTTTAACACATTTCTTAGCTCACCTCATTCACTTTCACTGACGTGAGGCGCACAACCCGTATGTTGTTCTTTGTAGTGATTACTATACAAGTACGCATCTTGTGTATAAGCTTCCCTGGGTGAATATTGGATGAATTAACAAAATTCCTGGAATAGCGTGAATAGAGCACGCATAATTATTTCATAGGGACGATGAATGGGCTTCTCCATATTACTTGGATCTGGAAGCAAATGTCTACAGTGGGATGTATTTGTTAAACCGTTTCACCTTTTTTTTTATGCAACTTGATCCTTTTTTAAGGATCTGTGTATTATTAGTAAGGCAGTGAGAACTAATGTGGTCTGTGTTCTGTTTGTTGGGAAAATTATGTTAGTTCGAATTAAATCTAAACGAGAAATTTAAAGGTATAAAGGACAATCATATAGATGAAACGAAATAAGGGGGGGGGGGGTACATGGGGCGGGTCATTGTGCAGTAATATAGGACGAGGAATTCCATAAGTATGGTATCATACATGTCACATAGGTAAACCGTCGATATGTTCTCCTTAATAATAATAATCTCCCCTCTCCTCTCCTCTTCTCTCTGGGGTAATTATGTACATCGCATGTTATCTGAGTGCGCGTGGCAGTGTTATTTTTGTCTTCCCGTCCAGTAAGTGATTCCATCTGCAGCTGCCCGTATGTAGTAGACCCTAATAACAACATTCGCACAAGCCAGGACCCCATCAGCCATCAGGCAGCGAGGAGGAAAACTTTAAAAAGGGCCTTCCCGGGAACTCTCGGCCGAATGTCGCCGCACATCTTCGCTTCTCACCTTTTTCTTCTGGCC